>CAUOFW020003280.1:924194-956512 GCA_963454935.2 Ilex paraguariensis
GAGTACTTCCAAACTTCTACAACATACCCTATTACCTCATCTAACCTTTTTATTTCTACTCTTATAATCTACATACTTCATGCATACATCATTACATATATTAGCATTTCAAAAACATAATTACGTTATTATATAAAGATACAAATGTTGGCATGGCAGTGACGTATCCAACCAAAGAGTAGTATACTAGCCCCTTTTTTCACGATAACCCGTAAGCGATAATCGTTTAGTCCTCGCAAGGCACTAAACCCATTATGAGTGGTAGAAAAAATTCGTACCCGCACAGAGTAAGAAGGCGTCTACCCACTCCATGATATCCGATCAATCGTAGCCCATGTTTATCCAAACAAACACAGAAGAGATACAATACTAACAATTCCATCAATAACAAACAATTTCCAAAACTCCCAATTCCATGGGTATTTCCAAGAGCACAAGTAATTTTAACAATTCTCAAATTTTCACATGTATCATTTCAATAGAACATTGAAGAAAATGCAAGAGATCATCATCAATATCATTTTATTACTCAACACAAAGCACTAAGATTTTGAAATCAAGAACCAAGGAAGAATCAAAAGGGAAATCCATCACTTTAAAAACTAGGGTTTTAAATCAAAAAAAGAAGAAGATATTTTATGGGTATTCAACCCTAACTTTGTTTAAAACATGATAATAATTGTAAGAAGACCAAGAAACAAAGAACTCATAGCAAATACATAAAATTAGGAGTCAAAACATACATATATATTAGCCCTAGCATTAATGGACAAGAATGGATGAAAACCCCCTACCTTTCTTCCTTAGTTTTTGAGTGAAGAAGATGAAGATTTGATCTTTCCAAAACGTGGATCACCCTTTAATCCTTTGTTTTTCCCTTTCTTTCTTCCTCTCTAAGCTTTTCTAGGGTTAGAAATGTTGAAATGGGGCTTAGGGAGGTGTCCTTAGGTATTTATAGTGGAAGAAATGGTGTCTTATGCGTGATTTTTAGAGTTAGAATTCGTAATTGACGTTCGAACGTCATTGGAGTTCGAACGTCCTTAGCTCCCAGTATTTTGTTTTTTCCATTAGACAAAAAGTACTATAACGCACTGTCGTTCGAACGTCATTCCTGTTTCTACTTAAACTTCCAGTGAAGTGTTGGCCTATTTAGGGGTTGATTTGGAAAATTTTCATGAAATACACTTTTGTATCTCTAGAAGTCTACTATCTAATGTCAAATTTTNCAATTCCATCAATAACGAACAATTTTCAAAACCCCAAATTCCATTGGTATTTCCAAGAACACAAGTAATTTCAACAATTCTCAAATGTTCACATGTATCATTTCAATAGAACATTGAAGAAAATGCAAGAGATCACATCAATATCATTTTATTACTCAACACAAAGCACTAAGGTTTTGAAATCAAGAATCAAGGAAGAATCAAAAAGAAAATCCATCACTTTGAAAACTAGGGTTTTAAATCAAAAAAAAAAAGAAGAGATTTCATGGGTATTCAACCCTAACTTTGTTTAAACCATGAAAATAATTGTAAGAAGACCAAGAAACAGAGAACCCATAGCAAATACATAAGATTAGGATTCAAAACATACATATATATTAGACCTAGCATCAATGGACAAGAATGGATGAAAACCCCCAACCTTGCTTCCTTAGTTTTTGAGCGATGAAGATGAAGATTTGATCTTTCCAAAACTTGGATCACCCTTTAATCCTTTGTTTTTCCCTTTCTTTCTTCCTCTCTAACCTTTTCTAGGGTTAGAAGTGTTGAAATAGGGCTTAGGGAGGTGTCCTTAGGTATTTATAGTGGAAGAAATGGTGTCTTGTTCGCAATTTTTAGAGTCAGAATTTGTAACTGACGTTCGAATGTCATTGGTGTTCGAACGTCCTTAGCTCCCAGTACTTTGGTTTTTCCATCAGACAAAAAGTACTGGAACGCACTGTCGTTCGAATGTCATTCACGTTCGAACGTCATTCCTGTTTCTGCTGAAACTTTCAGTGAAGTTTTGGCCTATTTAGAAGTCGATTTGGGAAATTTTCATAAAATACACTTTTGTAGCTCTAGAAGTCTACTATTTACTGTCAAATTTTAAGTCAAATGAACATCCGGATGAAGAGTTATAATCCAAATACTAGAAAGTGTCCAAAATCCTTTTTACCCAAATTCTCTCTAAAGTGTGCTTTTATTCCAGAGTACTTCCAAACTTCTACAACATACCCTATTACCTCATCTAACCTTTTTATTTCTACTCTTATAATCTACATACTTCATGCATACATCATTACATATATTAGCATTTCAAAAACATAATTACGTTATTATATAAAGATACAAATGTTGGCATGGCAGTGACGTATCCAACCAAAGAGTAGTATACTAGCCCCTTTTTTCACGATAACCCATAAGCGATAATCGTTTAGTCCTCGCAAGGCACTAACCCCATTACGAGTGGTAGAAAAAATTCGTACCCGCACAGAGTAAGAAGGCGTCTACCCACTCCATGATATCTGATCAATCGTAGCCCATGTTTATCCAAACAAACACAGAAGAGATACAATACTAACAATTCCATCAATAACAAACAATTTCCAAAACTCCCAATTCCATGGGTATTTCCAAGAGCACAAGTAATTTCAACAATTCTCAAATTTTCACATGTATCATTTCAATAGAACATTGAAGAAAATGCAAGAGATCATCATCAATATCATTTTATTACTCAACACAAAGCACTAAGATTTTGAAATCAAGAACCAAGGAAGAATCAAAAGGGAAATCCATCACTTTAAAAACTAGGGTTTTAAATCAAAAAAAGAAGAAGATATTTTATGGGTATTCAACCCTAACTTTGTTTAAAACATGATAATAATTGTAAGAAGACCAAGAAACAAAGAACTCATAGCAAATACATAAAATTAGGAGTCAAAACATACATATATATTAGCCCTAGCATTAATGGACAAGAATGGATGAAAACCCCCTACCTTTCTTCCTTAGTTTTTGAGTGAAGAAGATGAAGATTTGATCTTTTCAAAACTTGGATCACCCTTTAATCCTTTGTTTTTCCCTTTCTTTCTTCCTCTCTAAGCTTTTCTAGGGTTAGAAATGTTGAAATGGGGCTTAGGGAGGTGTCCTTAGGTATTTATAGTGGAAGAAATGGTGTCTTATGCGTGATTTTTAGAGTTAGAATTCGTAATTGATGTTCGAACGTCATTGGAGTTCGAACGTCCTTAGCTCCCAGTATTTTGTTTTTTGCATTAGACAAAAAGTACTAGAACGCACTGTCGTTCGAACGTCATTCCTGTTTCTACTTAAACTTCCAGTGAAGTGTTGGCCTATTTAGAGGTTGATTTGGAAAATTTTCATGAAATACACTTTTGTATCTCTAGAAGTCTACTATCTACTGTCAAATTTTCAGATCAAAGGAACATCAGGATGAAGAGTTATGATCCAAATACTAGGAAGTGTCCAAAATCCTTTTTACCCAAATTCTCTCTAAAGTGTGCTTTCATTCCGGAGTACTTCCAAACTTCTACAACATACCCTATTACCTCAACTAACCTTTTTATTTCTACTCTTATAATCTACATAGTTCATGCATACATCATTATAAAGATACGAATGTGGGGGTTTACAGATTACTTTGCTAACATTATGTTATTGANTTTGTAGGGGGTGAGCACTAAGCTCTGTAGCAACAATTCTCCCATACTCGAACATGGCTTAGAAAAGCATATAAAAACTGTCGGCCACCTTTCACAAATAGCATATATAAATTTTGAAATAAAATAGGGATAATTAAATAGATCTCAAGTTTAAGCAACAATAGTAATTTAATGGATAAGTGAAACCAATATACAACTAATAATCCATTCTACCATAAACCGTTTCTCCCAAGTTCTTGCGGAATCTCATACTTCCCAAGATTCTTATAGAAACCATTTCTGGTACAATGAACAATAACCCGCCACTGTATTCGTATCTCTGGTATGAAGTAAGACCTCGCATGGTCACCCTCGAAAATATCATGGCCCACGTATAACCCATACAAATCCTCGTAAGGATATTCAATCTTTAGAAAGGGCGTATGCCAACACCATGACAGTGACGTATCCAACCAAAGAGTAGTATACTAGCCCCTTTTTTTCATGATAACCCATAAGCGATAATCGTTTAGTCCATGCAAGGCACTAACCCCATTACGAGTGGTAGGAAAAGTTCGTACCCGCATGGAGTAAGAAGGCGTCTATCTACTCCATGATACCCAGTCAATCGTAGCCCATGTTTATCCAAACAACCACACAAGAGATACGATACCACCAATTCCATCAATAACGAACAATTTTCAAAACCCCAAATTCCATTGGTATTTCCAAGAACACAAGTAATTTCAACAATTCTCAAATGTTCACATGTATCATTTCAATAGAACATTGAAGAAAATGCAAGAGATCACATCAATATCATTTTATTACTCAACACAAAGCACTAAGGTTTTGAAATCAAGAATCAAGGAAGAATCAAAAAGAAAATCCATCACTTTGAAAACTAGGGTTTTAAATCAAAAAAAAAAAGAAGAGATTTCATGGGTATTCAACCCTAACTTTGTTTGAACCATGAAAATAATTGTAAGAAGACCAAGAAACAGAGAACCCATAGCAAATACATAAGATTAGGATTCAAAACATACATATATATTAGACCTAGCATCAATGGACAAGAATGGATGAAAACCCCCAACCTTGCTTCCTTAGTTTTTGAGCGATGAAGATGAAGATTTGATCTTTCCAAAACTTGGATCACCCTTTAATCCTTTGTTTTTCCCTTTCTTTCTTCCTCTCTAACCTTTTCTAGGGTTAGAAGTGTTGAAATAGGGCTTAGGGAGGTGTCCTTAGGTATTTATAGTGGAAGAAATGGTGTCTTGTTCGCAATTTTTAGAGTCAGAATTTGTAACTGACGTTCGAATGTCATTGGTGNCATGATACCCAGTCAATCGTAGCCCATGTTTATCCAAACAACCACACAAGAGATACGATACCACCAATTCCATCAATAACGAACAATTTTCAAAACCCCAAATTNAGTAAGACCTCGCATGGTCACCCTCGAAAATATCATGGCCCACGTATAACCCATACAAATCCTCGTAAGGATATTCAATCTTTAGAAAGGGCGTATGCCAACACTATGACAGTGACGTATCCAACCAAAGAGTAGTATACTAGCCCCTTTTTTTCATGATAACCCATAAGCGATAATCGTTTAGTCCTTGCAAGGCACTAACCCCATTACGAGTGGTAGGAAAAGTTCGTACCCGCATGGAGTAAGAAGGCGTCTATCTACTCCATGATACCCAGTCAATCGTAGCCCATGTTTATCCAAACAACCACACAAGAGATACAATACCAACAATTCCATCAATAACGAACAATTTTCAAAACCCCAAATTCCATTGGTATTTCCAAGAACACAAGTAATTTCAACAATTCTCAAATGTTCACATGTATCATTTCAATAGAACATTGAAGAAAATGCAAGAGATCACATCAATATCATTTTATTACTCAACACAAAGCACTAAGGTTTTGAAATCAAGAATCAAGGAAGAATCAAAAAGAAAATCCATCACTTTGAAAACTAGGGTTTTAAATCAAAAAAAAAAAGAAGAGATTTCATGGGTATTCAACCCTAACTTTGTTTAAACCATGAAAATAATTGTAAGAAGACCAAGAAACAGAGAACCCATAGCAAATACATAAGATTAGGATTCAAAACATACATATATATTAGACCTAGCATCAATGGACAAGAATGGATGAAAACCCCCAACCTTGCTTCCTTAGTTTTTGAGCGATGAAGATGAAGATTTGATCTTTCCAAAACTTGGATCACCCTTTAATCCTTTGTTTTTCCCTTTCTTTCTTCCTCTCTAACCTTTTCTAGGGTTAGAAGTGTTGAAATAGGGCTTAGGGAGGTGTCCTTAGGTATTTATAGTGGAAGAAATGGTGTCTTGTTCGCAATTTTTAGAGTCAGAATTTGTAACTGACGTTCGAATGTCATTGGTGTTCGAACGTCCTTAGCTCCCAGTACTTTGGTTTTTCCATCAGACAAAAAGTACTGGAACGCACTGTCGTTCGAATGTCATTCACGTTCGAACGTCATTCCTGTTTCTGCTGAAACTTTCAGTGAAGTTTTGGCCTATTTAGAAGTCGATTTGGGAAATTTTCATAAAATACACTTTTGTAGCTCTAGAAGTCTACTATTTACTGTCAAATTTTAAGTCAAATGAACATCCGGATGAAGAGTTATAATCCAAATACTAGAAAGTGTCCAAAATCCTTTTTACCCAAATTCTCTCTAAAGTGTGCTTTCATTCCGGAGTACTTCCAAACTTCTACAACATACCCTATTACCTCATCTAACCTTTTTATTTCTACTCTTATAATCTACATACTTCATGCATACATCATTACATATATTAGCATTTCAAAAACATAATTACGTTATTATATAAAGATACAAATGTTGGCATGGCAGTGACGTATCCAACCAAAGAGTAGTATACTAGCCCCTTTTTTCACGATAACCCGTAAGCGATAATCGTTTAGTCCTCGCAAGGCACTAACCCCATTACGAGTGGTAGAAAAAATTCGTACCCGCACAGAGTAAGAAGGCGTCTACCCACTCCATGATATCCGATCAATCGTAGCCCATGTTTATCCAAACAAACACAGAAGAGATACAATACTAACAATTCCATCAATAACAAACAATTTCCAAAACTCCCAATTCCATGGGTATTTCCAAGAGCACAAGTAATTTTAACAATTCTCAAATTTTCACATGTATCATTTCAATAGAACATTGAAGAAAATGCAAGAGATCATCATCAATATCATTTTATTACTCAACACAAAGCACTAAGATTTTGAAATCAAGAACCAAGGAAGAATCAAAAGGGAAATCCATCACTTTAAAAACTAGGGTTTTAAATCAAAAAAAGAAGAAGATATTTTATGGGTATTCAACCCTAACTTTGTTTAAAACATGATAATAATTGTAAGAAGACCAAGAAACAAAGAACTCATAGCAAATACATAAAATTAGGAGTCAAAACATACATATATATTAGCCCTAGCATTAATGGACAAGAATGGATGAAAACCCCCTACCTTTCTTCCTTAGTTTTTGAGTGAAGAAGATGAAGATTTGATCTTTCCAAAACGTGGATCACCCTTTAATCCTTTGTTTTTCCCTTTCTTTCTTCCTCTCTAAGCTTTTCTAGGGTTAGAAATGTTGAAATGGGGCTTAGGGAGGTGTCCTTAGGTATTTATAGTGGAAGAAATGGTGTCTTATGCGTGATTTTTAGAGTTAGAATTCGTAATTGACGTTCGAACGTCATTGGAGTTCGAACGTCCTTAGCTCCCAGTATTTTGTTTTTTCCATTAGACAAAAAGTACTATAACGCACTGTCGTTCGAACGTCATTCCTGTTTCTACTTAAACTTCCAGTGAAGTGTTGGCCTATTTAGGGGTTGATTTGGAAAATTTTCATGAAATACACTTTTGTATCTCTAGAAGTCTACTATCTACTGTCAAATTTTCAGATCAAAGGAACATCAGGATGAAGAGTTATGATCCAAATACTAGGAAGTGTCCAAAATCCTTTTTACCCAAATTCTCTCTAAAGTGTGCTTTCATTCCGGAGTACTTCCAAACTTCTACAACATACCCTATTACCTCAACTAACCTTTTTATTTCTACTCTTATAATCTACATAGTTCATGCATACATCATTATAAAGATACGAATGTGGGGGTTTACAGATTACTTTGCTAACATTATGTTATTGAGAAGTTATGCAAAAATTATGACCAATGAGACAGAACAGATAGTATGGAGTTAAATCAAAAGAACTTATACATGAAAGTAAACATGAATAATACTGATTATAATTTCTAGTGTTTAAATGACACCAAAAAAATTAGATATTAGATATCTTGCTAAATTAATTGGTTAATTGCCTTGTGATAATTTGTTGATGTGGTTTTCTTTGAATTTAGTGAAACATATTATATGGGCAATGCACTCATTTAAATTAGTGCATTGATGAGCTTCAAGGATGAAATTCTTTTAAGAGGGAAAGAGTTGTGAGACCTGAATAAACTAATTAGGTATTTTATTTTGTGTCGGGGTTCTAGATGCGAGTACTTATTTTAATTATTGGATTTAAAATTAAAATAGTTGGAAACACAAGGAAATAAGTATGGGTTCCGATGATAAACTTTTAGTCAAAGGTTAAGAACTTGAGAAAAATATATAAGGGTGTGTATGTTAATTTTATGTGAATAGTAATTTTAGTTCAATGATTAAAAAGTAAGCAATCGGGAATACAAGAGATTGGGTTTAATTTTTGAAAAAAATTAATAATCAAACTTGTGGTAGATATACAAATATGAATAGAAGTATCCATTTATTGAAAATTTTAAGACCCGAACACACATGGCAAACATATAATATTTGTCATGAGCATATTCACATGTGACATGCATTCATAGGATTGGTGATTAGTGTGATGCCCCGAAATCTGGAGGTCCTTTCTTTATCTGTTGATCGCCCATCAATCCGTGGAAATACCCATNTAGCCCATGTTTATCCAAACAACCACACAAGAGATACAATACCAACAATTCCATCAATAACGAACAATTTTCAAAACCCCAAATTCCATTGGTATTTCCAAGAACACAAGTAATTTCAACAATTCTCAAATGTTCACATGTATCATTTCAATAGAACATTGAAGAAAATGCAAGAGATCACATCAATATCATTTTATTACTCAACACAAAGCACTAAGGTTTTGAAATCAAGAATCAAGGAAGAATCAAAAAGAAAATCCATCACTTTGAAAACTAGGGTTTTAAATCAAAAAAAAAAAGAAGAGATTTCATGGGTATTCAACCCTAACTTTGTTTAAACCATGAAAATAATTGTAAGAAGACCAAGAAACAGAGAACCCATAGCAAATACATAAGATTAGGATTCAAAACATACATATATATTAGACCTAGCATCAATGGACAAGAATGGATGAAAACCCCCAACCTTGCTTCCTTAGTTTTTGAGCGATGAAGATGAAGATTTGATCTTTCCAAAACTTGGATCACCCTTTAATCCTTTGTTTTTCCCTTTCTTTCTTCCTCTCTAACCTTTTCTAGGGTTAGAAGTGTTGAAATAGGGCTTAGGGAGGTGTCCTTAGGTATTTATAGTGGAAGAAATGGTGTCTTGTTCGCAATTTTTAGAGTCAGAATTTGTAACTGACGTTCGAATGTCATTGGTGTTCGAACGTCCTTAGCTCCCAGTACTTTGGTTTTTCCATCAGACAAAAAGTACTGGAACGCACTGTCGTTCGAATGTCATTCACGTTCGAACGTCATTCCTGTTTCTGCTGAAACTTTCAGTGAAGTTTTGGCCTATTTAGAAGTCGATTTGGGAAATTTTCATGAAATACACTTTTGTAGCTCTAGAAGTCTACTATTTATTGTCAAATTTTAAGTCAAATGAACATCCGGATGAAGAGTTATAATCCAAATACTAGAAAGTGTCCAAAATCCTTTTTACCCAAATTCTCTCTAAAGTGTGCTTTTATTCCAGAGTACTTCCAAACTTCTACAACATACCCTATTACCTCATCTAACCTTTTTATTTCTACTCTTATAATCTACATACTTCATGCATACATCATTACATATATTAGCATTTCAAAAACATAATTACGTTATTATATAAAGATACAAATGTTGGCATGGCAGTGACGTATCCAACCAAAGAGTAGTATACTAGCCCCTTTTTTCACGATAACCCGTAAGCGATAATCGTTTAGTCCTCGCAAGGCACTAAACCCATTATGAGTGGTAGAAAAAATTCGTACCCGCACAGAGTAAGAAGGCGTCTACCCACTCCATGATATCCGATCAATCGTAGCCCATGTTTATCCAAACAAACACAGAAGAGATACAATACTAACAATTCCATCAATAACAAACAATTTCCAAAACTCCCAATTCCATGGGTATTTCCAAGAGCACAAGTAATTTTAACAATTCTCAAATTTTCACATGTATCATTTCAATAGAACATTGAAGAAAATGCAAGAGATCATCATCAATATCATTTTATTACTCAACACAAAGCACTAAGATTTTGAAATCAAGAACCAAGGAAGAATCAAAAGGGAAATCCATCACTTTAAAAACTAGGGTTTTAAATCAAAAAAAGAAGAAGATATTTTATGGGTATTCAACCCTAACTTTGTTTAAAACATGATAATAATTGTAAGAAGACCAAGAAACAAAGAACTCATAGCAAATACATAAAATTAGGAGTCAAAACATACATATATATTAGCCCTAGCATTAATGGACAAGAATGGATGAAAACCCCCTACCTTTCTTCCTTAGTTTTTGAGTGAAGAAGATGAAGATTTGATCTTTCCAAAACGTGGATCACCCTTTAATCCTTTGTTTTTCCCTTTCTTTCTTCCTCTCTAAGCTTTTCTAGGGTTAGAAATGTTGAAATGGGGCTTAGGGAGGTGTCCTTAGGTATTTATAGTGGAAGAAATGGTGTCTTATGCGTGATTTTTAGAGTTAGAATTCGTAATTGACGTTCGAACGTCATTGGAGTTCGAACGTCCTTAGCTCCCAGTATTTTGTTTTTTCCATTAGACAAAAAGTACTATAACGCACTGTCGTTCGAACGTCATTCCTGTTTCTACTTAAACTTCCAGTGAAGTGTTGGCCTATTTAGGGGTTGATTTGGAAAATTTTCATGAAATACACTTTTGTATCTCTAGAAGTCTACTATCTAATGTCAAATTTTCAGATCAAAGGAACATCAGGATGAAGAGTTATGATCCAAATACTAGGAAGTGTCCAAAATCCTTTTTACCCAAATTCTCTCTAAAGTGTGCTTTCATTCCGGAGTACTTCCAAACTTCTACAACATACCCTATTACCTCAACTAACCTTTTTATTTCTACTCTTATAATCTACATAGTTCATGCATACATCATTATAAAGATACGAATGTGGGGGTTTACAGATTACTTTGCTAACATTATGTTATTGAGAAGTTATGCAAAAATTATGACCAATGAGACAGAACAGATAGTATGGAGTTAAATCAAAAGAACTTATACATGAAAGTAAACATGAATAATACTGATTATAATTTCTAGTGTTTAAATGACACCAAAAAAATTAGATATTAGATATCTTGCTAAATTAATTGGTTAATTGCCTTGTGATAATTTGTTGATGTGGTTTTCTTTGAATTTAGTGAAACATATTATATGGGCAATGCACTCATTTAAATTAGTGCATTGATGAGCTTCAAGGATGAAATTCTTTTAAGAGGGAAAGAGTTGTGAGACCTGAATAAACTAATTAGGTATTTTATTTTGTGTCGGGGTTCTAGATGCGAGTACTTATTTTAATTATTGGATTTAAAATTAAAATAGTTGGAAACACAAGGAAATAAGTATGGGTTCCGATGATAAACTTTTAGTCAAAGGTTAAGAACTTGAGAAAAATATATAATGGTCTGTATGTTAATTTTATGTGAATAGTAATTTTAGTTCAATGATTAAAAAGTAAGCAATCGGGAATACAAGAGATTGGGTTTAATTTTTGAAAAAAATTAATAATCAAACTTGTGGTAGATATACAAATATGAATAGAAGTATCCATTTATTGAAAATTTTAAGACCCGAACACATGGCAAACATATAATATTTGTCATGAGCATATTCACATGTGACATGCATTCATAGGATTGGTGATTAGTGTGATGCCCTGAAATCTGGAGGTCCTTTCTTTATCTGTTGATCGCCCATCAATCCGTGGAAATACCCTTGAGTACCGCATAACCCCATTCACCAGGATCATAACCAAACAGACTTTAGACAGAGTCTCCTTTGTACTGAAGCCCTATCCAATCCTTTACCTGTGCATACATAATCATAAGACCATTCCAAGGTCCAAACCCTATGATTAGGATTCCTTATTCTTCATTAACATCATCCTTAGAGGACCGTTCAAAAAGTGAAGGCCCTTCAGGGTTACATTTTAAAATTTCAAATTTTGGGAAGAGGTATCGGTACTACGTGTGCGTGGTACCAGTACCCGGGCCTTCTGTTTGCCAAGTACCGGTACCTCTAAACATTTGGTATCGGTGCCTGAGTCCACTGTTTGTTAGGCACTGGTACCTATGTGCCTTGGTACTANAACATAATTACGTTATTATATAAAGATACAAATGTTGGCATAGCAGTGACGTATCCAACCAAAGAGTAGTATACTAGCCCCTTTTTTCACGATAACCCATAAGCGATAATCGTTTAGTCCTCGCAAGGCACTAAACCCATTATGAGTGGTAGAAAAAATTCGTACCCGCACAGAGTAAGAAGGCGTCTACCCACTCCATGATATCCGNTAGTATCAGAGCCCTCTAGAACCCAAGTACGGTACCTATTAGTCTAGGTACGAGTACTTGGGTCATCCGACAATGTGGTACCGGTAATTAATCACTTAGGCATTGTTATACGAATTTGATATTGACAATTTACATGTANAATGTTGGCATGGCAGTGACGTATCCAACCAAAGAGTAGTATACTAGCCCCTTTTTTCACGATAACCCGTAAGCGATAATCGTTTAGTCCTCGCAAGGCACTAACCCCATTACGAGTGGTAGAAAAAATTCGTACCCGCACAGAGTAAGAAGGCGTCTACCCACTCCATGATATCTGNTAGTATCAGAGCCCTCTAGAACCCAAGTACGGTACCTATTAGTCTAGGTACGAGTATTTGGGTCATCCGACAATGTGGTACCGATAATTAATCACTTAGGCATTGTTATACGAATTTGATATTGACAATTTACATGTAAGTATACACGAACAACAAGTAATAAAGTGATAAACAGAGTATCGTTCTCACGGAGAATTACTAGTAATAACTTCCAAGTACTAACTTTATATCAATTCAACTNTTTATTACTCAACACAAAGCACTAAGATTTTGAAATCAAGAACCAAGGAAGAATCAAAAGGGAAATCCATCACTTTAAAAACTAGGGTTTTAAATCAAAAAAAGAAGAAGATATTTTANAATTCAACTTTATTTAAACAATTGGAATTAAACTATGGAATTACTAATTTAAAACTAAATCTAAACTTAATAATTAATGGTTGAATTTACCGGATAAAAGAAGTTAAGATTATAACTTCCCTTAATGCTTTGTGTAAATCTTTCCACTCTTTTTCCAATNACATGATAATAATTGTAAGAAGACCAAGAAACAAAGAACTCATAGCAAATACATAATATTAGGAGTCAAAACATACATATATATTAGCCCTAGCATTAATGGACAAGAATGAATGAAAACCCCCTACCTTTCTTCCTTAGTTTTTGAGTGAAGAAGATGAAGATTTGATCTTTTCNTAGATTCATTAAGTTCAAAGTCTCATAAAAGTTACACACGGCATATAGGTATATTCACATCCTATACACAAACCCAACAATTCAATCCTAAAAAGAATTAACCAGACCCATGTCATCATATTCCGATCTAAACCTAGAATTCATCTTCTAATTTCATCTAGGTTATCAAATTAATTGTTAGCCACACAATCATATATTAAGCACAAATTATGAGAAACAACTCATGTATGATCAATAGAACTAGAAACTAGAGTCGATCAATTTAACTAAACATCAGGTTCTGTTGCAATCTTAATAAAAATTTAGTTCGTAATGTAATTGAAAAACATCCTTCTCAAATTAAACAACATCTCAGAAAATCAAGAAGTAAGAGTAAGAGAAAAGAATGAAAACTGAGTTGTAATCTTCAATTTTTCTATCAATCCCTTGGTTGTTCCAATGTTAGCAGCCCCCAAAATCAGTATATCCGCTTCCCAACTCAAACCCTAGCATATATGTAGCATTAGGGTTTAATTTCGGCCCCAAAACAAGTCAAAATTCGCGTCTANATAGTGGAAGAAATGGTGTCTTATGCGTGATTTTTAGAGTTAGAATTCGTAATTGATGTTCGAACGTCATTGGAGTTCGAACGTCCTTAGCTCCCAGTATTTTGTTTTTTGCATTAGACAAAAAGTACTAGAACGCACTGTCGTTCGAACGTCATTCCTGTTTCTACTTAAACTTCCAGTGAAGTGTTGGCCTATTTAGAGGTTGATTTGGAAAATTTTCATGAAATACACTTTTGTATCTCTAGAAGTCTACTATCTACTNTTTTTTTTTTTTTCAGAAAAAGTTAAAATTTTTCCCGGGTTTCACAAATTCTGCCCTTCAAGCGCCTAGGTGCTAGTCCTAGTGCAGCTGTGCTAATCCCCTTGTAAGTCTACANAAACAAGTCAAAATTCGCGTCTACATTAATACAGGTGCCTAGGAGCTTAAAACCAGCACAAGGGCATTGAAATTCTGCCCTTCAAGCGCCTAGGTGCTAGTCCTAGTGCAACTGTGCTAATCCCCTTGTAAGTCTAGANAAATACTAGGAAGTGTCCAAAATCCTTTTTACCCAAATTCTCTCTAAAGTGTGCTTTCATTCCGGAGTACTTCCAAACTTCTACAACATACCCTATTACCTCAACTAACCTTTTTATTTCTACTCTTATAATCTACATAGTTCATGCATACATCATTATAAAGATACGAATGTGGGGATTTACAGATTACTTTGCTAACATTATGTTATCAANCAGTTGCTCTTGTTACTTAGTCTTCAAAACTCCAACACTTAGACTACCAAATAACCTTGTTTCCTTCCAAATGATCTTGTTTTCTTCCAAATGATGTTCCCTACAAAATAACATTAAAACACACAAAACAAATAAAAATGAACATAAAATACTTGAAAATTTGCAATTTCATCAAGCCGAAAGTACTCAATTCGTAGGTATAAAACCCACTCATCAAATGCCCCCAAACTTAATCTTTGCTTGTCCTTAAGCAAAATACTAAGAACAAAAACTATAAAAATTAACCCTAACAACCAATTACTCAAACAATGGATTAATATGAATCTGAATAATGGTCCCAAAAGTTACTACAAATAATAATTCACGGGAAACTTCAAAACAGTGCAAAGTCTATCAATTCAACATACTCCTTAGTTTTACCTCCACTCATGACCTTTTAAATACATGTCATATCCAAACTATTCAACTAGTCATCATTTACATACATTTACGTAATCAAGTGCTTCATAGGACATACTCAATATCAACTTTATGAACTTACGTTTCACATTAACCTCTGCTTATTAAGGCAACCATATAACTAGAAGGTCCAAAGATTTTTCTTTTTCATCTCTCTCCCTCTCTTTTTTTCTCTTTTTTTTCTGTTTGGTGAGTTTATTTTATGCTCTATCTCACCTCCCATTGAGCGAGTGCGTTTTACACTCCATCTTGCCTTTTTTTGAACAAGTGCGTTTTACGCACCATCTCGTTCTTAACATGTGTTTATGAGTGACTGCGTTTTACGCTCCATCTCTACTCACCACATGCCCCTTTCTTGGTTCTTGTTTTCCTATTTGTTTTTTAACTCATGAAGGATCAAATCAAAATAATTTTCTAAAAACTCTTTTTTTTTAGAACTATTATATNATATAACTAGAAGGTCCAAAGATTTTTCTTTTTCATCTCTCTCCCTCTCTTTTTTTTCTCTTTTTTTTCTGTTTGGTGAGTTTATTTTATGCTCTATCTCACCTCCCATTGAGCGAGTGCGTTTTACACTCTATCTTGCCTTTTTTTGAACAAGTGCGTTTTACGCACCATCTCGTTCTTAACATGTGGTTATGAGTGACTGCGTTTTACGCTCCATCTCTACTCACCACATGCCCCTTTCTTGGTTCTTGTTTTCCTATTTTTTTTTAACTCATGAAGGATCAAATCAAAATAATTTTCTAAAATCTCTTTTTTTTATATATACTAACCCATAATAACCAATATTTCCCCCAAACTTATATGGATACCTCAATTTGCTTTGAATGATGCTTAAATAAGTTTTCTAAAGTTTCAATGATATCTCCCACAAGCATTTAACCAAATAAATTCTCTAAATAATAACTAACCAAACAGATAAATATGTGCTCAAGAATGAAAAGATCACAAACAGTGTAAAACCAACTAGTATATCAAACTACAGACTCAACATGTTAATCAATTTCCCTTAAATTGACAATGAATCCCATTCATTGTTGACCAAAATCAAATTCAATCAACTCATTGCTCAAGTCATACTAAAACATGTTATTTAAGTGCAAAACATGTTATCTAAATGTANTTCTCTAAATAATAACTAACCAAACAGATAAATATGTGCTCAAGAATGAAAAGATCACAAACAGTGTAAAACCAACTAGTATATCAAACTACAGACTCAACATGTTAATCAATTTCCCTTAAATTGACAATGAATCCCATTCATCGTTGACCAAANAACTAACCAAACAGATAAATATGTGCTCAAGAATGAAAAGATCACAAACAGTGTAAAACCAACTAGTATATCAAACTACAGACTCAACATGTTAATCAATTTCCCTTAAATTGACAATGAATCCCATTCATTGTTGACCAAAATCAAATTCAATCAACTCATTGCTCAAGTCATACTAAAACATGTTATTTAAGTGCAAAACATGTTATCTAAATGTATACCTGATAATGCAAATGAAAACAAGAAAACACTCTCAAACTTAAACTAAACATTGTCCTCAATGTATAAAGTAGAAAAAATTAAGACAGAGGACTCCCCTGAGACTTTGATAGTTAGCATCATCGTCAGTGTCCTTGTGGTCCGCTGAGTCGGGATTGTATTCGAGGAGGAAACTTACATTGCAAAGCTTAATCTTTACCCATTGAGAATGGAGAAATCCTTGGTGCTAGTTGATACTCATAGATGCCACTTGAGATGTGAGATTGTTGTGTAAAGGAGTGTGAGAGATTCAAGATGATTGAATGGAATTTTGGGTGAATAAGAGTTAGGGTGTATGTATTTTTAGAGGTTTGAAACTTTTGGGAGTGGTAGGAGTTGATTTAGGTGGCTTCTTGTTCATGAATGTAGAGTTGAAGGGTATTTTATGATGCTAAAAATCTATGTTAGGTGTTGATTGGGACGTTTATGATGCTGAAAATCTGTGTTTGGAGCTGTTTGGGTCATGTATAATGCTGAAATCCTATGTTGGTAGTTGTTTGTGGTTTTTGCAACGCTGAAAATATGTGTTGGGAGTTGTTTAGGGCAATAGGGGCACCCCTGGGCACTAGGTAAGCGCTGCCTAGTTAGAGAATGAGTGCCTAGGCACTGAAATGGGGTGCTGGGGCACTACTTGGGCGCTATTTGGGCGCTTAGNCTAGTTAGAGAATGAGTGCCTAGGCACTGAAATGGGGTGCTGGGGCACTACTTGGGGCGCTATTTGGNAATAGGGGCACCCCTGGGCACTAGGTAAGCGCTGCCTAGTTAGAGAATGAGTGCCTAGGCACTGAAATGGGGTGCTGGGGCACTACTTGGGCGCTATTTGGGCGCTTAGGCGCTGCCTTACTGCTTGGGAGAGTTTTAGGGATAGCAGGTCAACGCTGGGGTGCTGGATAGGTGTTACCTGGTCAGAAAATCAGTGCTGAGGCGCTGTGTTGAGCGCTAGGGCGCTGATGTACTGGTCTTAACTCCTTCTTTGGCTTGCTCACATTACCTAATTTTCTTTCTTTCTCGATCCTCGGTACCTACAAACAATTGACACACTACTTAAAATGCACTAATAATCTAAAAACTAAATTAACATAAACATAAAATAAAAATTAAAAATTAAAAGCTAAACTTTGGGTTGCCTCCCAAATAGCACTTATTTTATAGTCATCAGCCTGACTAATCCCTGTTTTCAGTCCAGATCATCGAGGGTAATTGAGGTCTTTTGACGATCAATGTCTCCACCCCAATAGTGCTTCAGTCTTTGCCCATTCACCTTAAAATTTCTCTTCGATTTGAATTCTTCGACTTCAACTGCTCCATGTGGGAACACTTTAGTAACAATAAATGGCCCTGACCACCATGATTTGAGTTTTTTCGGGAAGAGTTTTAACTACGAATTGAAAAGGAGTACTTTTCCCGGCTCAAACTTTTGCTCAATAATCTTTTTATCATGTCACCTTTCTATCTTCTCTTAATAAAGCTTGGCGTTCTCGTATGCTTGGAGACGGAACTCATCCATCTCATTTAACTGTAAGAAAAACTTCTCACCCGCTGCATGCAAGTTAAAGTTAAGTTTTTGAATCGCCCAATATGACAAGTTTTGCCATACACAAGCCTATATGGAGACATCCCAATTGGCATTGTATACGTTGTTTGATAGGCCCATAAGGCATCATCTAGCTTCTTCGACCAGTCTTTTCGGTTGGGATTAGCAATTTTCTCCAAAATCTGCTGCACCTCTCTATTTGAAACTTCAGCTTGGCCACTAGTCTGTGGGTGATAACCTGTGGAAATCTTATGGGTGACTCCATATTTAGCGAGAAGGGCTACAAAATATTTATTACAAAAATGCATACCTTCATCACTAATGATTGTTCGGCTCTGGGATTATCCCATATAGAAAGAGTTTGGGAATACAGGGATGAGGTGCTGGCACTTCGTCTATGGATCAAGGAGGTGCGGCCCTCCTTTGTGCTATCTTTTTAAAAAGGCTGGATTTTTGAAAAAGGAACCCTATACAGCCCTTTGTAGGATATGGTTCTTCGGTGGGTGGGCCCTCCTTCGAATTATGTTCCATCCATTTTCGGGGGGTGGGGATTTTTGGTGGAATTGTTGGCCAGTAGTTACGATAAACACACACACACACACATATATTAGGGGTGGACTAAGAGACACCAATCTCTTGTGACTCACCCCTTTCCCTCAATACCCACTTGGATCCCTTTAAGTTTCACTTAATCACATATTTAATATTTAACTTTTCACTATTCAAGAAATTGCACCACATAATTTATAATCACTTATAAATTACACCCAAAACCTTTTTACTAGCAAACAATTTAACTGAAAACATTCCGTCATCAAATAAATCAACCCCTAGGGTTAATATTTAAAATATGACCCAACACCCATAATTCCAATTATTGTAATTCAACCCTCAAATTAATTATCAAAAATTATACATTAGCCCCCAACATTTATAAAATGTTATGTATTTGCAAGTTTGGGTCACACACACACACATAACCATATATCCACACATATATAAAAAAGTTATTTTACATTAACTAGTGGCTAAGAAAAAAAGTTGGTGGAGTGAGTGGAGCCTCCACTATTGCATGCTAGTTAGTGGAGTCTCCAGTAGTGCATGCTTGCTAGAGGCTTTGTTTTACACTTCGAATAATTTGGCAAAGGAAAGGAAAGGCTAGGGAGGTTTTGAAGAAGCAAAATTTTGGTGGAGGCTTCCACACTTAGAAATGTTTTGGAGAAGAAAAAAAAAGAAAGGCTACGAGGAACTCAAGGTGGAGAATTTGGTGGGTCTTGTTGCCCTTACTCACTTAAAGTAAGTAGCATGCTCTTGTATTTTCATAATTCCATGAGAATGAATTAGATTCAAGTATGCTTTTGTATTTTCATAATTCCAAGGGAATGAATTAGATTCAAGTATGCTCTTTTATTTTCATAATTTCATGAGAATGAATTAGATTCACGCATGTGAATGATTTTAATGTAGAGTACTATTCAATAACATTAGTTTGTGTCACTCAAATGTTTTCGATGAAATTCCGGTGAAGGAAAATGCTAGTGGGTAATCTATAGATTTATTACATTTTATGTTGTAGGAAAATTCTATTAAAAAAGACTATGTTTAAATTCAGTTCGAATAGAATATTTTATTCACTTCAAAAAGACTATTTTTAAAATTCGGTTCGAATAGACTATTTTATTTAGTTCAAATAGACTATTTTCAGAAGTTCTTAAAAATTTCAAAGTTGTTGTTTAGGGTCCGTAGTGCCTGCCATGACTTACTTTCGATGGGAAATTACTTTATAATGGTGGATTTAGCCACTTTATATAGTCAACATAAAAAATTATTTAAACACCAAGAGTATAAAAAGAGAAACTCCTAAGCTTAGGGAAAGGGTTAGATTAGGCCCAATAACATACGAATTATTTTGGAGCGAGCGTGAATAAACATATATGAATAAAGCATTGAGGACATTAATGTTTACATATGAAATACTTGAATGCAATCATGATTATATGTGTGTTAGGTTTGAAAACATCTACATCAAAGAACATCTTGGTTTAAACTTCGACAGAGGGATCAACTCCGAGGCACATTCTAAATTCGAGGTAAGTGCTTAGCCTTATGCTTTATTATACCAGTTATTGGTTAATGAGTTTAATTAATAGCTGGAATTTGGATTGAGCTGGTATGGCTGTGATTTGCTTGTATGGTGGACATGAATAGAGCTGGTGTGGTGTAATGGGTTTTTGTGTAATTTTATTATTGTTATAATACTTGTTTTTATGTAAAAATATTAAGTTTTAAACAAGAAAGTCTTAAAATTTTGAGTCATGTTTGTGCTTATACTGTTATGTTCATGCGCTTATTGAAAATTCTTAATTCAGGAACTAATAGTGACGTGAGGAGTCCACTACCAAGCCTAGATGGCCATTTGGGATGTCATTGAGGGGCCTTCATGTCTTTTGTATGTGAAGGGGGTGCTCATTTTACGACATGTGTAATAACATTTAATGATCTTACGTGAGGGTGGCAAGACCAGTCACATGAGAAAGACATCACAAGATTGTCATCAAATAGCAACCGAGCTGTTCGGAGAGCTCGGTCCTCATCATGATCGAGCTGTTTGAACAGTAAGTGTGGTGCAAAGAAGATGCCTATAATTTAGGCATTTTGGTTAATCGAACGATAATAGGCTCGGCAGAAGGAATTGCTGGAGAGATCTTAGCAACTTCTTGAAGANACATCTACATCAAAGAACATCTTGGTTTAAACTTCGACAGAGGGATCAACTCCGAGGCACATTCTAAATTCGAGGTAAGTGCTTAACCTTATGCTTTATTATACCAGTTATTGGTTAATGAGTTTAATTAATAGCTGGAATTTGGATTGAGCCGGTATGGCTGTGATTTGTTNAACTTCGACAGAGGGATCAACTCCGAGGCACATTCTAAATTCGAGGTAAGTGCTTAGCCTTATGCTTTATTATACCAGTTATTGGTTAATGAGTTTAATTAATAGCTGGAATTTGGATTGAGCTGGTATGGCTGTGATTTGCTTGTATGGTGGACATGAATAGAGCTGGTGTGGTGTAATGGGTTTTTGTGTAATTTTATTATTGTTATAATACTTGTTTTTATGTAAAAATATTAAGTTTTAAACAAGAAAGTCTTAAAATTTTGAGTCATGTTTGTGCTTATACTGTTACGTTCATGCGCTTATTGAAAATTCTTAATTCAGGAACTAATAGTGACGTGAGGAGTCCACTACCAAGCCTAGATGGCCATTTGGGATGTCATTGAGGGGCCTTCATGTCTTTTGTATGTGAAGGGGGTGCTCATTTTACGACATGTGTAATAACATTTAATGATCTTACGTTAGGGTGGCAAGACCAGTCACATGAGAAAGACATCACAAGATTGTCATCAAATAGCAACCGAGCTGTTCGGAGAGCTCGGTCCTCATCATGATCGAGCTGTTTGAACAGTAAGTGTGGTGCAAAGAAGATGCCTATAATTTAGGCATTTTGGTTAATCCAACGATAATAGGCTCGGCAGAAGGAATTGCTGGAGAGATCTTAGCAACTTCTTGAACAGAATCGCCTGATTAGGGGAAGGTGTATCACCTTGAATAAAAAATCATGGAAACCCTAACTAAAGAAGACTATAAAAGGCATAAGGAGCCAAGGTGAAAGGTAGGTTGAACTCTCTTTGTCTTCTTGCAGTTTACTCAATTCCATTACTGACTTAAGCATAAGAGTGCCTTCGATTGAAGCACTTTTGTCTTGGACAGTTTGTTCATTTTGCAAGAGGAAAAGACTTGGAGATCGTGTTCAAAGCTCATTTTCATAAAAGATATCATTCCTTCTCTCTTGTAGAAGGTACTTCAATTTTTTGCCTCTTACATTTGTTGCCGTCTGTGGGAAGATTTTCAGCAAGTAGAACAAAAAGCCAATGTCGAAACTAAAAAGTGCCATTGGCTCACCTGTAGGTAGTTTTGCTTTACAAAACTCTGATCTAAACTACAAAATATCATTCCCATCTAATAGTGACATTAGGATGGACATGGGTAGAAGCGCAGACAAGCCATGTGAGGATGATGAATTATCCTTAGCAAGTTTCAAGCCATATATAAGCATCAGAGCCAACAGGATGCCAACCGGGGAGAATCCCTCCATATTGAGGGGGAGAACCCCGTTCTGGCAAAACTGGTTTAGTCCTTGCAGGATCGACTAGATGCGTATGACAAAATGTTCAAGAAATCCTATGCCAGAGAAAGATATTTGAGGAAAGCAAATGAAGAATTCAAAGTTAGACTAAGGGAAATGACCAAGAGGGAGAGGTGTAGCAGAGAAAATCGATGAGAGAGTCTCGAGAAAAAGCGTAGTACAAAGGAGGACGTTAGTCAAGAATAGTATAGGCAAAAAAGATGCCAAAGTCAATACGAGGAACCCTGGTATCGATAGAGGCTCATCAGTACCAATGACTCATATGTCAACATCGTCAGGAATGCTGTATTTGGCTTTGAAGGTAGGAATTTCAGAAGAGGTAAGAGGAGCCATAATAGAAAATGAGGTAAACATAGAATGAAGTAGAGGAGCGAAGAAATCTGAAGGTGATGAGGTAGAATAAACAAAGGGATGCAGAAGATCACTAATAAAAGAGTAAACTGAAGTTTAAGAGACAACATTTAAATATAAGACACGCTGCCAAGACAAAGGGGGATGTCTCAAAAGTATGTGCAATGATGGTTTAGGGGCATGAAACGAGTCATAGACGAAAAGTGCCTATCACACATTTCCTGGGGGCAAATGAAGGGGGTGCTCCCTTTACAACACGTGTAATAACATTTAATGATCTCATGTGAAGGTGACAAGACTAGTCACGTGAGAAAGACATCACAAGACTGTCATTAGATATCAACCGAGCTATTCAGAGAGCTTGGGGATGAGGGAATGAGCTTGGTCCTCGTCACGATCGAGTTGTTTAAACAGTAAATGTGGTGCTAAGAAGATGCCTATAATTCAGGCATTCTTGTTAAATGAATAGGCATGATCATAGGTTCGACATAAGGATTTGCTGGAGAGATCTCAGCAACTTCCTGAACAGAATTGCCTGATTAGGGGAAGGCATACCACCTTGAATAAAAAATCATGGAAACCCTAACTAAAGAAGACTATAAAAGGCATAAGGAGCCAAGGTGAAAGGTACGCTGAACTCTCCTTGTCATCTTGCAGTTTACTCAATTCCATTACTGACTTAAGCATTGGAGTGCCTTCGATTGAAACACTTTAGTCTTGGGTAGTTTGTTCATTTTGCAGGAGGAAAAGATTTAGAGATCGAGTTCAAAGCTCATTTGCATAAAAGATATCTTTCTTTCTCTCCTGTAGGAGGTACTTCATTTTTTTGCCTCTTACAATATGTATATTTAATATTGTAAGTATTGGATTTGTAATGAACTTTGTAGCGTGTAATTGAAATGGGCTCGTGGTGAGTCAATCACCTAAGGGTGTTTTGCTAACTTCATTTTCGTTTGAAGGTTGCAATATGTACATGTATGTGTTTGGACTAATTAGCATGTGCACAGGGAACAGGGTTGTGTTTTCAATGGTTGAGTTTTTCTTTATCAATTGAGTTAGATTTTGTACCTTGGGCTGGGATGTTACAAATTTTGGTATTAGAGCCTAGGTTTATAGGTTCTATAGACTAGTGTGTTTAGGTCGGTAGTTGACAAGTTAGGGTGTCCGAGTTGGTGTGAAAAGATAAGCATAAAATGCTAAAGGTATGTGTATGTGTACTTATATTGATTTGTAGTTGAATTGGTAAGAGAGAAATAGATCCTTAAGATGGTCAACATCAAGGAAAAGGTGAAGGTTATCATGCTCCCTCTATGCCTGAGGTAGGGGATAGGCAACACCAGGAGGCAAAAGAGGGTGAACAAAATCAGCTCGATGTGATTCATAGAGCATATGAGATGGTGGTACAAATGGCAGCATCAACAAACCTGTTTGCAGAACTACAAACAGAAATACAAGCAACAGCTCGGGCAAGGCCTTCTATACCCTTTTGGGAACCGAGAGGAACGGTACATGAACCCTCTGATGTTTGTGGGGATAGTTAATCCACAAGAAGCAGAGGACTGGTTGAAGAGAATGGAGGCAATCTTTGAGGTTATAAATATCTTTGATGGTCAGCAGGTGATCCTAGTAACCTTTATACTGAAAGACGAAGAAAGATTTTGGTGGGAAGTTGCTAGATGGTTATTAGTTGCGCCGATGGTTGGAGTTGGAGGATAGCGGTCGATAATGTTGCTTTGGCACCCAGACATATCACCTAGGACCAATTTGTTAGAGCATTCAATGATAATTATTTTCCTAAGTCTTATCGATATGAACAAGAATTAGCTTTTATGTCATTGACCTAAGGAAAGATGTCGGAAACAGAGTATGAAAAGTAGTTTACCACCTTTTCTCATTTTCCTACAGCCTTTGTTTAAACTAATGTAGGTCGATGCAAGAAATTCTAGTGGGGACTGGACTAATCCATTTGGAGTTGACTTTCAGCTTTTGAGTTGACAAGCTACTCTGCTTTGGTTAATAAAGCTTTGGTTGTTCAGAAGAATGTGCAGGAATCAACGGGTCAGAGGTGTAAAACCTAGGTAAATTTGGACTTTTTATAAAAAAAAGGCAAAACGGTAAATTGCCCCTTCGGTGCGGGTTAAAAACCTATATTTTTCTAGAACTCCGATGACAAAACAGACTTCACCGTTAGATTCATCTCACAAAATTTAGTTACCCTGTCAATTTTAGTTGAATTTTGAGATGGTGGGATTTATTGCGTTATACGAGACGACTAGGTGTCTGGTGACCTCACGAACAAACCCATGAATAAAAAAAATTCAAAAATTGGATAATAATATAAAGCTAGTTGAAATAAAAATATTTTATACTTGAATCGGGACAAAATTAAGTTGTTTCAGAACAAAATTGGACCGATGAATGGAGGACGTGTGGCGCGACATGGACTGATTTTCTCCCCATTTTTCAGCTCGTTTTCACGTTGGAGAAAGAAGAGAGGGAAAGTTCAAGTTCTATCCACCTTCTCTCTATGATATACAGAGTTTCGTTCCTCAAATCGACTCAAGCCAAGAACAAAAGTTGTCCTTCTTGTCGAGGGCTACGCAACTATACCAAAAAGCATGGATTTGGGTGAAGTTCCAAAAATGAGCTTGGAGAAATCAAGATTTTGGGCTAGAATCGGGTTTTTGGAGCTTCCTAAGGATATTTTACGCCTCAAGATGTAGGATTTTCATCCTAACTAGGTTTATTCTCAACCTAGGTTTGTGATATGGAATGAATAGGTTGTTAGATATCTTTAGCACTTGCCTATTGTTGTAAAATTGATGAAATGAGTATTAAAATTGGGTAAAATCATTTCTAGCTTGAATTGGTATGAGAAAATTGCTAGCTTGTAATTTCGTTGAAAATGATGTTATTTGGGCATGCTATGTGTTCATATTGCACCTATGTGAAATTAAGAGTGTTATTTCATAGACTATGTATAACATGCTTGGGAAATTGTTGATGGATGAAAATGTTGATAAATGATAGATGATGTATTGGCATTGTGATGATTATGAAAAATTATATACTTTGGATATAATTAGCCATTGAGTGTGCTNGTTCATATTGCACCTATGTGAAATTAAGAGTGTTATTTCATAGACTATGTATAACACATGCTTGGGAAATTGTTGATGGATGAAAATGTTGATATATGATAGATGATGTATTGGCATTGTGATGATTATGAAAAATTATATACTTTGGATATAATTAGCCATTGAGTGTGCTGAAATGTGGTTGAAATAGTTCATATGACATTCATTACAGATGGATATGGTATTGACATTGCAATTGTTCATTACATTTGCATATGCACAGAGGCATCACATTTGTGGGCATTAGACATGGGTGTGACTGTGTGTATATCTTTGAATCAAACATCACTCTTGGTGTTTGAGAAGTGGGCTCGGAATAGTTGGACTATGGTTCAACAAAGTCACATGGTTGCATGAAAAACTTGTGTCGGGTATAGCAAAAAAGGCTAGATACTCCCTTGAGTCCAAGACTCGGTTATTGATNTTACATTTGCATATGCACAGAGGCATCACATTTGTGGGCATTAGACATGGGTGTGAGTGTGTGTATATCTTTGAATCAAACATCACTCTTGGTGTTTGAGAAGTGGGCTCGGTATAGTTGGACTATGGTTCAACAAAGTCACATGGTTGCATGAAAAACTTGTGTCGGGTATAGCAAAAAAGGCTAGATACTACCTCGGGTCCAAGACTCGGTTATTGGTNTGGTTGCATGAAAAACTTGTGTCGGGTATAGCAAAAAAGGCTAGATACTCCCTTGAGTCCAAGACTCGGTTATTGATTTATACATTTCCGTCGGTGTAAGTCCAAAAAAGTGTAACGGTGTACAGAACTGGCGGTGAGATTCCAAAATTTGAATACCCAACAAAAACACATGGTTTATTTTTTTTTACAAAGCAATTAGATGTGCAACATCAATAGCAAGGGCTTGGAATACCTTATTTTATACTCATGGCATTACATGTTTGAGGGACCCTGTAGAGGCTCGGGTTGAATGCACGAGTGAGTCTCATCTCATATCATGACATGACATGGTGATTTCCAACATTGAATTACATATGCTTGATTGGAATGTTGTTGCTTGTTGAATTGTGGATGTGAACATTTCATATGCATCTAGGTTAGGGAGTAGCTTCTTTAGGAGATACCCTATTGTGCGTGGCTCACCCTTTATGAAAAAATATTTTAGGTGCGGGGTACACACCAGGGGATAGCTCTCATTCAGGCCCTCAAGGATGAAGAAAAGTTGACTTGTGGCTTTTAAACCATGTTTTGTAAAACATTTATGAAATTTGATTTTGGGCATATAAATCTATGGAAATGATTGTAATAGAACTTGTATGGACCATGTTTTATATGAAAAACTTCATTATACATGTGTTGAGTTGATATGGAGTGGGTTAGAATGAATTGGAATTGAGAGAGGATGAAAATGGGCGAAAATAGGCAAAACCTACTGGCAGAACGATGTAAAACCTATCGATAGAACTTTTCTAGTGGGCAAAACCTACCGGTGGTTTTTCAAAAATCTCAATTTTTAAGAATGCTTTGTCATGCTTTTGGGTTTTGTGTCCTTTTATTCAAATGATGTAAATGGACAATAATGAAGTATAAATTGTAGTATATTAGACCTCAAATGGGTTATGTGGTTGAATGATATACAGGTTATGCGTTTGGGAGAGCCCGGTACAGGGGAGACTCTGCCTAAACTTTGAGTTGTTGTGATCCCAATAAAGGGGATGTTTTGATGTGGTGCTAGGTTATGTGACATTCACGGGTACTTTCGCGGGTTGATGGGTGGTCAACGGATTGAGGACCCCTGATTTTAGGGGTGTCATAAGAGGAGATTTGATGTTGAGCTTGGCATAGGGTTTAAATTTGAAGGAAAACCCTTGGGACAAAGGAGGCAGGGGTCTCAATTCTATTAGGTTTGAGGTACTGGGAATACTAGGGCAGCAATTGGTTCATGTGTCAAAAATTCTCTAGACCTCCATTGGTACAACAAGGTAAGGGGATGTCAGGTGGTCATGTGGCCAATGTCACCTGTTTCAAGTGTGGGATGGAAGGGCATATCTCCAGGAATTGTGGAGTAGTGTCAGTAAGTGAATTTCAACAGTGTTACAAGTGTAGTCAAATGGGACATTTGGTGCATGAGTGTCTTAGTTAATTTGTTACATCATTTTGGGCAGTGTGAACTCTTGGGGAACAATGCACTGGTGGGTACTTAGAGATAAGGAAAAGGGTCGGCTAGTATCTCAGGAATCCATGGGTGAATATTTGCAATAGCGTAGCAGGATGCACATGCCTCTCCTAATGTGATAATTGTATAATTTCTATATTTGGTAGGGGTGCACACATTCTTATTAGTATAACGTAGCAAGATCCACAACACCTCTAGATTATTACTTGTCTATCTCAACACCAGTGGGTGTGGTGGTGTTTGTTGATGTTGTGTATAAAGGTTGCGTAATAAGTATTGGTGCTCAGAAATTATTGGTGGATTTGATTCCTTTTAATATTTGTGATTTTGATTTGATATTAGGGATGGATTGGTTATCTGTTTACCATGCCTCGGTAAATTGCTTCAAGAAGGAAGTTATTTTTTAGATGTGAGGTGAGCATGAATTTAAATTCCAAGGTGATCAAAAAGTGACTCCTAACTGTCTTATATCAGCAGTTAAGGCTCAAAGGTTACTTAGAAAGGGATGTCAAGGGTATCTAGCCTATGTAAGGGATACTAACAAAGGCGAGGTGAAACCAGCTGATGTACAAGTGGTTAAGGAATTCCTGGATGTGTTTCCAGATGAGTTACTGGGTTTACCGCCTAACAGAGAAGTTGAGTTAGTGATCGACTTAATATCCGAAATTGCACCTAGCTTCATTGCCCTGTACCAAATGGCATGGGTCGAATAGAAGGATTTAAAACAGAAGTTGCAAGACCTGTTGAACAGGGGTTTATACAACTTAGTGTTTCACCGTGGGCAACACCAATTTGTTTTTTGAAAAAGAAAGATGGCACTATGAGGTTATTGCATTGATTACAAGCAACTTAATAAGATAATTGTTTGAATAAATATCCCTTGATCAACTGCAGGAAGCAAGAGTTTACTCTAAAATTAACCTAAGGCCTAGGTATCACCAGCTGAGGGTGAGAATGAGTGATTTACCAAAGATAGCTTTCTGCACAAAGTCCGGGCATTATGAATTTTTGGTAATGCCGTTTGGGATGACAAATGCTCCAACAACTTTTATGGATTTTAATGCATTGGATATTCCAACACTAATTGGATACCTTTGTGATTGTGTTTATAGATGATATTTTGGTGTACTCTTATAATGAAGAAGAACATGAGCAACACCTGTGGATTGTCTTGCAAACTTTATGAGAGAAGCAACTGTATGTGAAATTTAGTAAATGTGAGTTTTGGATGGACAACATAGTTTTTCTAGGGTATATTATCAAGAAAGGGTATTCAGGTTGATCCAAAGAAAATAGAAGCCGTGGTGAAGTGGGAGCGACCAAGTAATGTGACCAAAATTAGGAGTTTTTTAGGGCTAGCTGGGTACTATTGTAGGTTATTCCATGGTTTTTCCTCAATTGTGATGCATTTACTCGAATTATAAGCAAGGATGTAAAGTTCGAATGGGATGAAAAATGTGAATGAAATTTTCAAGAGTTAAAGACCAGGTTAGTTTCTGCACCTTTGTTAACTATTCCTACGGGAGATAGAGGCTTTGTGATTTATAGTGACACCTCACATTAAGGTTTGGGTTGTGTGCTGAAGCAACATGGGAAAGTGATTGCTTATGCTTTCAAACTGTTAAAAACTCACTCATGAGTGTAACTACCCTTACTCATGATTTAGAATTAGTTGAGATCATGTTCACCTTGAAATCGTGGAGGCATTATCTTGTATGGCGAGATTTGTGAGATTTACACAGATCACCAAAGTTTGAAATACTTGTTCACTTAGAAAGAATTGAATTTGAGGCAAAGGTGATGGATGGAGTTGCTCAAAGATTACGATTGTAGCATTAATTAACATTCAGGATAGGCAAATGTGATGGTTGATGCTTCAAGTCATAAGTTATCAGGGTTGTTAGTGTAACGCCCCAAAACACACCCTGGACGACATTACATTCTAAAACCATTCATATCATGAGAGCACTAATATAATCCCTTAAGAAACAAGACTTCATTTGTCATCCACGAATATTTACAACATTATCCAAAAGAATAAGCCCAAGTCATGACTATTACATCTCAAAAATTAATTAAAGAAGCGCAGCGGAATAAACAAAAGAAGCTAGACTACACAATGTTCTAAAAGAATGTCCTAGTCTTGTACAAAAGGAAAAGAGGTCGGTCTATGCATCCACCTCGGGATCCACACTCTTGTCCAGTGGAGTCTCCCAAGTAGCGGGCTCTTTGACCCTTACGTCCTCCTCCTCAAGCGGGTAATCTGAAAAATGTTAGCGATAGGAGGTGAGCACGAAGCTCTGTAGAAAAATTCTCTCAAACCCATACAAGGTTTAGAAAAACATTTAAAATGGTTGGTCTCAATTTTAACATAACATAGATACATAATTTGAAATAAACGAGCACCACACACAAATAATAACCATTAATTGCCATAACCAATTCTCAACAATTCTTTCGGTAGGTGGCATACTTTGTGGTAACCTCCACCCCCCTTTNCCACACTCTTGTCCAGTGGAGTCTCCCAAGTAGCGGGCTCTTTGACCCTTACGTCCTCCTCCTCAAGCGGGTAATTTGAAAAATGTTAGCGATAGGAGGTGAGCACGAAGCTCTGTAGAAAAATTCTCTCAAACCCATACAAGGTTTAGAAAAACATTTAAAATGGTTGGTCTCAATTTTAACATAACATAGATACATAATTTGAAATAAACGAGCACCACACACAAATAATAACCATTAATTGCCATAACCAATTCTCAACAATTCTTTCGGTAGGTGGCATACTTTGTGGTAACCTCCACCCCCCTTTGGGTCACCTTTGATTCTCAAACATCCTTACCGGAAACTTCTTGAAAATGGATGAGTATCCTTACATGGAACCTCTCACCAATCACTACATTATTTCTCAAACATCTTTACCGGAANTCCTTACATGGAACCTCTCACCAATCACTACATTATTTCTCAAGCATCTTTACCGGAAACCTCTTGGGAAGGGGTAAGCATCCTTACAAGGAACCTCTCACTCATGTGCATCACAAACAACCCAACCAAGCATACAATTCCAACATTTATCTCAATTTACAAGCATCTATCCAAAGTCCCCAAAATATATCATTTAACAATTCCACAACCAACTAAGAAAATACATGAGATCACAATAACATTATTTTTCTACCCAACACAAAGCACTAAGGTTTCGAAATCCATAATAAAGAAAGCATTTAGGAAGGAAATACATTACTCTTCAAAAATTAGGGTTTTAAAACTAGAAAGGAGATTTCATGGGTATTAAACCCTACTTTGTTCAAAACATGTAATCCTTGCAAAAAGCCTAAGAGAGGATAATTCCATAGCATATATATACCATTGATAGCCAAAATATACATAAATAAATACCCTAGCCTCAATGTAAGTGAATGAGAGAAAACCCCTACCTTGAATCCTTAGCTTTGGTGTAAAGAACAAGAATATTTGATCTTGAATCACCCTTGAATCTCTTGTTTTTCCCTTCCTTTCTTCTTCTCTAATGCTCTCTAGGGTTTCAAGAGGTGTGGGGGTGTGAGGGGAGTGAAGGAAGTGAGAGCAAATGAGATGAAAATGAGTTTAAAACATAGCAGCCTCGAAAAACACTGTTCACAGGCTGTTTTGAGTTTCTCCAAATTTAGGGTTTTGCCACTAAGAATCTCCAATTTGATCCATATGATTACCCTAAGGTTTGTCAAAGTTCCAGATTCATTTTTAATGTTATTTTAACCTAAAAACATTTATTTTTATAATTTATCTCAAAACTCAAGTCAACATACACCCGAAACACTAAAGTTTCTATTTTACTCATCCAAATCTGCTATTAATAAAGTTTTACAATGTTTGCAAATAAAAGGTGATAAAGGGTGTTTATTAAAGCCTTTTATACTTATTTGAAGCCTAAAAGTACTCATTATTCTTATATTTTGATTTAGGATTCAAATGGAGACATTAAATGCAAAACGAATCTAATTGGACTATTTCGACATGGTTTTGTTATCTGAGCATAACTCTCTCATCCAAGCTCCGATTAGGATGATTCAAGATGCTATGGAATGATATGAAAGATCTCTAAAACTTTCATGTTTTGAGTTTTGAGAGATATTGACTGCATCAAGGTCTAAATCG
>CAUOFW020003280.1:959346-1017094 GCA_963454935.2 Ilex paraguariensis
TTATTGTTGTTAAGGCCTCCAATTTGTCTAAAGGATTAGAATTATTAATAAGTGGGCTTGAGGATGCTTAGCCCACATGTTTTATTTCTTATGAAGTAGGGTTTTCAAAGTTACTGTAGCGTGCACTGTTCATGCTACAGTACGTGCACTATTCTTTATTTTTAGGGTCTAATTGTAAGGCTTGTATGCCAAGTACTTTCCTTTTTCTATTTAGGCATGTGCTCAGCCATTTAAAGGGCTAAATGTCTTTCCTTTTTTCTTCAAGAGTCTTAGGAAAGTAAGAGATATTTCTTTACCCACAAGTAAGAGATATTTCCTAAATTTTGAGAGTGTTTTCTCTTTGGTTCTTTGAAGAACTAAACGAACTTATCGGAATTCTCCGTGGCGTTCAGGAACGACTTATCAAACGGGTTTCCACACAATTTGTGGCGTCTTCCTTTATACCGAGGTTCTTGTTTCACAAACAGTGGGTTGAGGTCTATATACCAAGGTTCTTGTTTGTTGTAAACAACGAGTCAAGGTCTACCATAAATTCTGTTCGTTAAACGATTTTGGGTTCTTTTCGTTGTTGGTTCTCGTTATTCCGGCGGGTAACACATCATTTGGTATCAGAGCTAAGGCTCGAGTTCAGGTTTGCCTGTCACTTAAAACCTTTCTCTTCGTTATTCCTTGTTCATTTCTTTTCGTTATTCTGTGTTCTTTTAGTTCCTAAAAATTCGGTTCACATACCCTTAGTGTAGCTGAATTTACTTTACCCTATTGCGCTCGTATTTTGTTGGTTCTACTTATTACAATTTCATTTTTTGTTACCACAAAAGTTAGTTNATTCGGTTCACATACCCTTAGTGTAGCTGAATTTCCTTTACCCTATTCCGCTCGTATTTTGTTGGTTCTACTTATTACAATTTCATTTTTTGTTACCACAAAAGTTAGTTGCTGCTCAAAAAAAAAAAAAAGGGCAGAAAGAAGTCAAAAAAAAAAGAGCCAAAAAAAAAATCAGATTGTTTGTAAATCATCTATCTTGGGTCCAATAAGTCCGAAAAACATCTCACCCCAAAATCAGGTTTTTTTTTTGGAAGTCTTGCAAATTTGTGCTTCTGAAAATCTAATTAGCTGTGTTCTTTGAATTCTTGCTCTTCAAACTTGAAATTCCTTGATGAGTTCTTGGTGAATTGTTGCTGGAAATTTTGAGAATTGTTTGTTTAGTTTTAGAAGAACTGAAAGAGAAATTATTGAGTGAAAAAAAGCAAGAGTGGTGAGAACATTGGAGGGTAAAAAAAAAAAAAGCCATGTATTTTGAGTGAAACACGAGTGTAGAGTGATCCACATTCTTGAGTGTAAACACGTAAGGGAGAGAATTGTGAGGTTTTATTATTATTATTATTATTCTTTTTTTGTTTCTAACTTTGTTTTGCAGCAATCATGTCTCACAACAATGATACGGANATTATTATTATTTTGTTTCTAACTTTGTTTTGCAGCAATCATGTCTCACAACAATAATACGGATCTTGCTGACCCAAAATTGTTTATAGAGGCCATGATGAGTGAGATAAGGTGTGTGATGAAGTTGGAAGTNCATGTCTCACAACAATGATACGGATCTTGCTGACCCAAAATTGTTTATGGAGGCCATGATGAGTGAGATGAGGCGTGTGATGAAGTTGGAATTAGAGCAAGTTCATGAACGGATAGATCAGATGGAGAAAACACAAGAGAGGCAGCCACAAAACTTCCCTAATCTGCGTAGAAGGGAAAGAGTTCAACCAAGGGAAGTAATGGAAGAAGATGAAGAGCCTTATGGGGCTGGTTTTAATGAAGAAGATGATCAGAATTCTGTTGTTAGGAGACATGTAGGGCAGTTTAGAGAAGCTAGGAACTGGGAAGATAACAACTTGGGTGGTATTAAGATGAAAATTCCATCCTGTCAAGGTAGATCCGATCCTGAAGCATACCTTGAGTGGGAGAAGAAGATGAAGTTCGTATTTGACTGCTATAACTATTCGGATGCAAAGAAGGTAAAATTAGTAGTGATTGAGTTTTCTGACTATGCTATTACTTGGTGGGATCAGCTTGTTATAAACCGGAGGCGAAATAGAGAANGAAGCAAAGAAGGTAAAATTAGCGGTGATTGAGTTTTCTGACTATGCTATTACTTGGTGGGATCAGCTTGTTATAAACCGGAGGCGAAATAGAGAACGTCCAATAGAGACATGGGAGGAGATGAAAGCGATTATGAGAAAGCAGTTCATTCCAAGCTACTACTATCGAGAGTTGTACAAAAAACTACANGAGCTATGGGTATTACATTGAAATTTAGTTCATCTTTTCATCCCCAAATGGATGGATAGTCGGAGTGAGTCGTTCAAATCTTGGAAGATATGCTAAGAGCTTGTGTAATGAAATTCACGGGTGGCTGGGATGAGCACTTGCCATTGATAGAGTTTGCATATAATAATTAATAGTTACCGGCCAAGGATTGGTATGGCACTAGACAAAGCTTTGTATGGTAGGCATTGTAGAGTGCTAGTGTGTTGGGCTGATGTAGGGGAAAGAAAAATATTGGGTCCTAAGTTAGTACAAGTAACACTGGACAAGGTGAAGGTAATTCAAGAATGATTAAAAAAACTCAAAGTCGGCAAAAAAGTGATGCGGATAGTTGAAGGCAAGATATATATAAAAAATTTAATTTACATTAACTAATGGCTACATAAAAAAGTTGACGGAGTTAGTGGAGCCTCCACTAGTGCATGCTAGTTAGTGGAGTCTCCACTAGTGCATGCTTGCCATAGGCTTTATTTTATAAATAGAAGAATTTGGCAAAGAAAAAGAAAGGCTGGGGTGGTTTTGAAGAAGCAAAATTTTGGTGGAGGCTTCTATACTTAGAAATGTTTTGGAGAAGGAAAAAAAAAAAAGAAAGAAAGGCTAGGAGGAACTCAAGGCNAATTTTGGTGGAGGCTTCTATACTTAGAAATGTTTTGGAGAAGGAAAAAAAAAAAGAAAGAAAGGCTAGGAGGAACTCAAGGCAGAGAATTTGGTGAGTCTTGTTGCTCTTCCTGACTTAAAGTTAGTAAGTAGGATCCTCTTGTATTTTCATAATTCCATGAGAATGAATTAGATTCAAGTATGCTCTTTTATTTTCATAATTCAATGAGAATTAACTAGATTCAAGTACGTTCTTGAATTTTCATAATTCCATGAGAATGGACTAGATCCAAGCATGTAAATGATTTTAATATAGACTAGTGTTCAAGAACATTAGTTTGTGTCACTCGAATGTTTTCTATGAAATTCCAAAAAAGGAAAACACTAGTGGGTAATCAATAAATTTAGTGCATTTTATGTTGTAGGAAAATTCAGTTCAAAAAGATAATTTTTAAATTCAGTTCAAATAGACTATTTTGGAATTTCTTAAAAAAGGTTCAAAGTTATTGTCTAGAGTCTATAGAGCCTACCATGACTCACTTTCAGTGGGAAATTACTCTATAATGGTGGATTTAGCCTCTTTATATAGTCAACGTTAAAAATGATTTAAACACTATGAGTATAAAAAGAGTTATTCAGCTTATGAAAGGGGTTAGATCGGGCCCAATGGCATACGGATTATGTTGGAGTGAGCGTGAATACACATATATGAATAAAGCATTGAGCACATTAATGATTACATGAGAAATACTTAATTGCAATTATAATTATATGTGTTTAAGGTTTGAAAACATCTACATCAAAGAACGTTTCGAATAAAGCTTCGGCAGAGGGATCAACTCCGAGGTAGATTCCAAGTTTGAGGTAAGTGTTTAACCTGTGTGGTGTAATTTGCCAATGTGGTGGTGATTTGCTGCGGAGTCTAGATGACTGTTTGGGATGTCACTAAGGGGTCTACGTCTCTTTTGTATGTAAATGTACTATTATAAATATTGGGTTTGTAACGAACTTTGTAGCGTGTAATTGAAAAGGGCTCATGGTGAGTCAACCATCTAAGGGTGTCTTGTTAACTCCATTTTCGTTTGAAGGTTACAATATGTACATGTTTGTGTGTGGACTAATTAGCATGTGCATAGGGAATAGGGTTTTGTTTTCAATGGTTGAGTTTTTCTTAATCCATTGAGTTAGATATTGTACCCCGGTCTAGGGTGTTACAGATTGCTTTCTAGGTTGCTCTTAGGCCGCTTGAGTGGTCCCTACTCTACTACTATGGTTTGAATCCTTTTTTCATTCTAGCATCCATTGCCCACCCACCGCTCTCCCATTGCTCAAGCGGTTGTTTGCAAATTTTGGTGTATTTGTTCCCCAAGGCAAACCTATTTCGAGCCTATAAATAGAGGGTATCTTTGCTATGTTAGGGTAAGCCTCTTGAGAGCAAATTCAACTTATCTAAAACCTTGATAGCTTTTAAGCAACCCTAAATCACTAAATCAAAGTGCTTGGAATTTATTTCATGCCAAACATAGTATATGACTATTGTAAATGAGAGCTTTAGGATCAACCCAATAAAGGCTGAATTCTTAGTTTTGATTTAATTAATCCATCAACAAACATCATGAAGGTTGGTTGTAGGTTGATTATATCCAAATTTTGAACAAAGCTAAGCCCAAATCCATCGTACATAGTTGGACTAAAAACAAAGATGTTTGCCACTTTCGTCTTCAAGCATGGATAGGCCACAAAGAGTCATGATGTTGGGATAAAATCTACTAACTCGGTCTTCTGTAAGAAGCCCAGAGTTAAGGGCCATCCAGACGATAATATTGTGCTTGAAGATATTGAATTTGTTCCAAATGATATTTTCAGGGGTGGATGAAACTGATAAGCAATTCATGTTCTTGAAAATATGCACCTTTCAAAATCTAGGAAACAAACGGGATTCTAGGATCCAATTTGCAAAGATTTATTTGCATACCTATTCCAGTTGATCCACACCATACTATATTCTCATAAGATGATACAAACTAGCTAACAATTCGCTACATCATAGACACATTAGAAACGTAGATAATTGTAACCATATACATATAAAATGAGAGCAATGGAGTACTCGTTCTCGGAATTTATTTGTCAAGTCAATATTCCTTTGTAAATGAAGCCCGAAAATCTATGAACTAGCTCCTGCTCGACTAGCCAAGCAGATGAATGACCAGCCTCCCTTCAAGTCCCACATTTTTTTTGTTTTTTTCGAGTATTTCACATTTATGTGAAATTTATGAAGATGCATCCAACATGATATGATCCATTCTTGATCATCATTTCCAATATGAGTACTACGTCCAGCATGATAGCTTTTATGGGTAGTAAAATATCAAACTTCCTGTTGGGACCCATTTCATAGATTTTTTGAGATACCCTATTGCAAAGTTTTGTTATAGCATCTATAACTTCCTCTTGTTTAGGTGGACAACCCAACAAGTTGACATCCTCAAGAATTTGCTTATCGACTCCTGCTAAGAATTGATATTGAATGAACATCCCTCTTGTAATAGTGAAGGTTCACATAGAATAAAAGATTTTTTCCAAGCATTAGTTCATCACTAAAGAAGGAGCCATTTTATTGTGCCTATCTATTTCTATTATGGCTGGCTTGTTGGAGAGAGCGGTAGAGAAGGGACTCCTCCTCATCTATAAAGGAGAGGCTTTATTGAGAGAATAGGGCGATAAGCATTTGCAGTAATAGGTATTTTCCTAGGGGGTTTAGGGGGGTTGGGCTGCTAAGGGGGGATTGCTTTTGTTAGAGTTATTTGATGTTCTTCCTCATGGACTGGGCTGTTAGAACACCCTATTATCACTTTCAGGCCTCCTCTTGTTGCTGAAAAGCTATTGCTTGCACTTGAAAACCTACAAGACACAAGTGAGGTATTCTCCTTTGCTTAAAGGAAGGGTATATGATTTTTCAGGCATCAATCTTCTCTCCAATTTCTACTAATTATTAGAAAGGCATTGATTTAGAAGAGAGAAATTCTATACCTCAAGGTACGAATGTGGGATGGAGGCGACAGAGAGAGAATATTGAACATACCTCCTAAACGCTAACCCATCTTGTGATTCCTATCCAAACTCACACATTGGAGAAGAAAAACTTTTTTGGTGCTACCAAACCCACTTGTTGAGTGTGTCAAGGATCTTAGAGGAGAAGATTGCTCGAGGCCTAAAAAATCGTGCGACGGGGAGTTCAAGTGAAGCTATCTATAATGTTGAAGAGGGAGTTTTGACAGAGATGACTATTGAAGGAAATGAGTGTCTAACTACGGTATTGGTTGAGGTATAAGACTCAAGTACTTGTATGTTGACCTTGGACAAGTGGATTTGGCTTTGGTGAACCCTTCCCCATGATTTTTCCCCAGGAGGGTTTCCACGCTAACAAATTGCTTGTGTTCATCCTATTTATTTTTGTACACACTTGAAATTACCATGTGGTTGATGTTATGATTGTTTGATCTATCATTACATTCATAGTGGTTTGGGGGGTTGTTGACTTGGAAGAGATTTGCATAGTTGTGTGATTGAGTGTTAATTGAACAAATTGACATATTGATATACACAGTAATTCACATAGCGGGTATGGGTTGTTCTTGTTAATGGATTCTCACACTTAATTGTTAAATTAATTTGAGAAAGAGGTAATTGTGGTAGACATAGGTTAAAATTAGTGGTTGTCCAAGCAGAATTTTTAATAACCATATTCACCCCCGCTAGGTAGTGTCTAACATCCCACGTGTTTAATCATGAGGGAAGATCCATAATATCTTTTCCCCTAAAATTTGTATCAAGGCATGGTAACTTCGAGGATTGTAAGTAGATACAATGTAGGCATATCTTATTTTTGCTTACATACCTAGTTTTGAGCTTTTGAGATCTATTGTGGCTACAAGTTAGTTTCTAATGGATTCTCAAAAAGGAAAAACGTTCAACTGCACAGCCACCACTATTTGATGGTACGAATTATGCATATTAAAAAGCCTGGATGAGAGTGTTTCAAAATCAATAGATGAGCATGTGTGGGTATATGTGCAAAAGGGATGGATCCCTCCTATTGCCACCACTTGGGTACATGTTGTGAAGCGGTTGTTGAGCCAAAACCCTCGAAGACGTGGACTAAAGCCAAGTGCGATTTAGCANATGTGCAAAAGGGATGGATCCCTCCTATTGCCACCACTTGGGTACATGTTGTGAAGTGGTTGTTGAGCCAAAACCCTCGAAGACGTGGACTAAAGCCAAGTGCGATTTAGAAAAGTGGAACTCAAAAGACTTGAATGCAATATTTGATGCAGTGACACCAAACAAGTTCATGAGGATAGCCAATTACAAAACCTCCAAAGAAGCTTGGGACATCTTGGAGGTTTTCCACAAAGGGACTTTAATGGTGAAGGTAGCCTCCAACAGTACACCTTTCAATTTGAGTTGTTGAGGATGCAAGCGAAAGAAACATTTAGCAAATTTTATGCTAGATTATGCGAAATTTTAATTCTTCTTTTGCATTAGGTACCAAGTATGATGACACAACCATTAAGTGGAAAATTTTGAGAGCTCTACTCGAAANGCAAGCGAAAGAAACATTTAGCAAATTTTATGCTAGATTATGCGAAATTTTAATTCCTCTTTTGCATTAGGTACCAAGTATGATGACACAACCATTAAGTGGAAAATTTTGAGAGCTCTACTCGAGAGGTTTCATGCTATAGTAATGTCCTTAGAGATAAGTGTCAACATGAAGGAGGTGAAGTGGAAGACCTAGTTGGGTCTATTTTGACCTTTGAGATGAATCTCCTACCGTCCAAGAAAATGAAGGGTATTGCATTGAGCTCAAGAGAAGAAGGAGATAAATATGGGTCACATCGATTAGGAGAAGAGGACCTAGCCTTTCATGCACACAAATTTTAAAAATATTGTAAAGTTTAGTGGTGCTGAGTCCTCGAGGTTGAAAGAAAAGTTGAGTAGGCCTAAATCTCCTACAGAGGGAAAAGAGAAAAGGGGCAGAAGTTCTCAACAAGAGGTTGAGAAGAAAGGGAAAGGGATCTAATGCTACGAGTGTCTTGGATACTTGGCTGTAGAATGTGCCAGTGCAAAGAGGAAGGACATACCCAAACAAAAGAGTAGAGCAATGAATGATAAGTGGAGCGACACAAGTAGTGAGTCCACATCGAGTGAGGAATCTTCTTCTCAAGAAGATGAGGAGAATTTTACGGCCTTCGTTGGTTCATATTCCTTTCCCCTTAGAGAAACTTCAAACGGTGAAGTTGAAGGAGAAGAAGTCTCAAGTCCTATCGAGGAGGTGGATGACTTCAAAGTCAAGGTCTCTACGAGTAAAAGTGAGACTGAGAGCAATAAAGACCTCCAAAGCACAATAATGGTGAAGATTGCAGGGTAGTCATGAAGATCTAGTCGGGGTGATGCAAATCATAACACAACTTCAAGGGATTTAGTTCAAGCTCCAAGTGGGCCGGTTACAAGAGCACGAGCAAGGAAGTTTAAAGAGGTACTCAATGGACTAATTCAAGAGGCATGAAATCAAGCAAGTTTGTGGAGGCCCATTGACCATGATCCACTTGGGCAACAAAGATTCATCAACATGATTCAAGTTCTAGAAGAATCCAGCTAGGGGCTAAGGCTAAGATTCAATTGGTTTATTGATGTTAAGGCCTCCAATTTGTCTAAAGGATTAGAATTATTAATAAGTGGGCTTGAGGATGCTTAGCCCACATGTTTTATTTCTTATGAAGTAGGGTTTTCAAAGTTACTGTAGCGTGCACTGTTCATGCTACAGTACGTGCACTATTCTTTATTTTTAGGGTCTAATTGTAAGGCTTGTATGCCAAGTACTTTCCTTTTTCTATTTAGGCATGTGCTCAGCCATTTAAAGGGCTGAATGTCTTTCCTTTTTTCTTCAAGAGTCTTAGGAAAGTAAGAGATATTTCTTTACCCACAAGTAAGAGATATTTCCTAAGTAGGATAGCTATTTTAGGAAGATTCCTAATCCTTGTAATGACCAGCCTATAAATAGGCATTCAGATCAATGAAAATTTAGATCATTATTCAGCAAATTTTGAGAGTGTTTTCTCTTTGGTTCTTTGAAGAACTAAACGAACTTATCGGAATTCTCCGTGGCGTTCACCAACGACTTATCAAACGGGTTTCCACACCGTTTGTGGCGTCTTCCTTTATACCGAGGTTCTTGTTTCACAAACAGTGGGTTGAGGTCTATATACCAAGGTTCTTGTTTGTTGTAAACAACGGGTCAAGGTCTACCATAAAATCTGTTCGTTAAACGATCTTGGGTTCTTTTCGTTGTTGGTTCTCGTTATTCCGGCGGGTAACACATCATTTGGTATCAGAGCTAAGGCTCGAGTTCAGGTTTGCCTGTCACTTAAAACCTTTCTCTTCGTTATTCCTTGTTCCTTTCTTTTCGTTATTCTGTGTTCTTTTAGTTCCTAAAAATTCGGTTCACATACCCTTAGTGTAGCTGAATTTCCTTTACCCTATTCCGCTCGTATTTTGTTGGTTCTACTTATTACAAATTCATATTCTGTTACCACAAAAGTTAGTTGCTGGTCAAAAAAAAAAAGGGCAGAAAGAAGTCAAAAAAAAAAAAAGAACCAGAGACAAAAACAAGGTGTGTAGTGTAATTATTGATGATTGTAGTTGTACTAATGTTGCAAGCACAATTATGGTGGAGAAGTTGGGACTACCCGTGTTGAAGCACCCTAAACCATATAAGTTGCAATGGTTGAATGATAGTGGTGAGATAAGGGTGAACAAGGAGGTGTTAGTTGCATTTCGAATTGGTAAGTACAAAGATGAAGTGTTGTGTGATGTAGTACCAATGCAAGCTGGACACTTATTGCTAGGGCGTCCATGGCAGTTTGATAGGCATGTGAAGCATGATGGCTTTACAAACAAATACTCCTTTGTGCTTAATCAACGATCAATCACTCTTGTACCATTGACACCGCAGCAAGTATATGAGGATCAAGTGAGATTGCAAAAAGAGAGTGATCAAAAGAAAGAGAGTGAAAAAAAGAAAGAGAGTGAACCAAAGAAAAAGAGTGAAAATCAGAGAGAGGCCGAGAAAAATGAGAGAGAAAAAGAAAATCAAAATGCGGCCATTGAAAAAAAATCAGAGAGGAAACAAAAGAATTTCTATGCAAAAGTGAGTGAGATTAAGAGAGCCATGTTTTCAAATCAGCCGATGATTGTACTTTTGTACAAAGAGGCACTTTTAAACACTAACGAACTTGACCTTGCTTTGCCTAGTTCTGTTGTTTCTCTTTTGCAGGAGTATGAGGATGTCTTTCCAGAGGAAACACCACATGGGTTACCTCCAATCCGAGGGATTGAACATCAAATTGATTTTGTTCCCGGTGCAACAATTCCAAACCGACCAGCCTATAGGAGCAATCCCGAGGAGACAAAGGAGCTTCAACGGCAGATAAGTGAGTTGTTGGAGAAAGGGCATGTGAGGGAGAGCATGAGCCCATGTGCTGTTCCAGTTTTAATTGTACCTAAGAAGGATGGGACGTGGAGAATGTGCGCCGATTGCCGGGCCATCAACAACATAACGGTAAAGTATCGTCATCCTATTCCTCGCTTAGATGATATGTTAGATGAGCTGCATGGATCTTGTGTATTTTCTAAGATTGACTTAAAGAGTGGTTATCATCAGATTAGAATAAAAGAAGGAGATGAATGGAAAACAGCCTTTAAAACAAAATATGGTTTGTATGAATGGTTAGTTATGCCCTTTGGATTGACTAACGCTCCGAGCACCTTTATGAGACTTATGAATCATGTTTTGCATGAATTTATAGGCAGATTTGTTGTTGTCTACTTTGATGATATACTCATTTATAGCAAAAACATGGACGATCATGTAATACATTTGAAATCTGTTTTAGATGTGCTTAGGAAAGAAAAGTTGTTTGCTAATCTAAAGAAGTGTACTTTTTATACCGATAAGCTTGTATTTCTGGGTTATGTTGTTAGTGCACAAGGTATACAGGTTGACGAAGAGAAGGTACGTGCAATCCAAGAATGGCCGAGTCCCACAAGTGTAAGTAATGTTCGTAGTTTTCATGGACTTGCTAGTTTCTATCGGCGGTTTGTGAAGGACTTTAGTAGCATAGCCGCACCACTTACCAAAGTGATCAAGAAGAACGTTGGATTTAGATGGGGTGAAGAACAAGAAAAGGCGTTTCAATTAATCAAAGAGAAGCTAACTAACGCCCCCTTATTGTCTTTACCTAACTTTTTGAAAACGTTTGAGATTGAATGTGATGCTTCAGGTATTGGCATAGGAGCAGTGCTTATGCAGGAAGGACGACCAATTGCTTACTTCAGCGAGAAACTAAGCGGGGCAGCCTTAAAGTACTCAACTTACGATAAGGAGTTGTATGCATTGGTTCGAGCTTTAGAGACTTGGCAACACTACCTATGGCCTAAGGAATTCGTGATTCACACCGATCATGAGTCCTTGAAACACTTGAAGGGCCAGCACAAGCTAAATAAAAGGCATGCACGATGGGTGGAGTACATTGAAACGTTCCCATACGTCATCCGGTATAAGCAAGGTAAGGAGAATGTGGTTGCCGATGCACTTTCTCGCAGGTATGCATTACTCTCTACACTTGATGCAAAATTCCTTGGTTTTGAGCACATTAAAAATTTATACGTTGATGATCACGAATTTTGTGAGGAATACCGGGCTTGTGAGAAAACCGGTAGTGGTAAGTTCTTTAGGCTTGATGGATTCCTATTTCGAGAGAATAAGTTATGCGTGCCTAATTGTTCCTTGAGGGAGTTGTTAATGCAGGAATCTCATGGTGGGGGATTAATGGGACATTTTGGGGTTGCAAAGACTTTAGCTGTATTGCAAGAACACTTCTATTGGCCTCACATGAAAAGAGATGTTGAGAGAATTTGTGGTAGATGTATCACATGTAGGCAAGCTAAATCCAGAGTGCAGCCCAATGGTTTGTATACTCCTTTACCAATTCCTAGTGAGCCATGGATTGATATTTCAATGGACTTTGTGTTAGGATTGCCTAGGACTAAGCGTGGGAGAGATTCAATTTTTGTGGTTGTGGATAGATTCTCTAAGATGGCACACTTCATTCCATGTCACAAAACGGATGATGCTTCGCATGTTGCTGACTTGTTCTTTAGAGAGATTGTGAGATTACATGGCATGCCTAGAACAATTGTTTCAGATCGAGATGCTAAGTTCCTGAGCTATTTTTGGAAGACTTTGTGGTGTAAGCTAGGTACTAAGCTATTGTTTTCTACTACTTGTCATCCCCAAACTGATGGTCAAACTGAAGTAGTAAATAGGACCTTGTCTACTTTATTGAGGGCAATCATTAAAAAGAACATCAAAACATGGGAAGAATGTTTACCACATGTTGAGTTTGCTTATAACCGATCCATTCATTCTGCTACTAAATTTTCACCATTTGAAATTGTGTATGGATTTAATCCTTTAACCCCATTGGATTTATCTCCTTTACCTTTGACTGAGCATATTAATTTAGATGGCAAGAAGAAAGCTGACTTTGTCAAGCAGATTCATGAGAAAGCAAGACTCAACATTGAGCGAAGAACGGAGCAATACGCAAAACAAGCCAACAAGGGACGTCACAAGCTGATTTTTGAACCCGGAGATTGGGTTTGGCTGCATATGAGAAAAGAGAGATTTCCGGCGCAAAGACGTTCCAAATTGCTTCCAAGGGGAGATGGTCCTTTCCAAGTCCTGGAGCGCATCAATGACAACGCCTACAAGCTAGATTTACCTGGTGAGTACAATGTAAGTGCTACTTTTAATGTTACTGATTTGAGTCCTTTTGATGTAGGTGATGATTTGAGGGCAAATCCTTTTCAAGAGGAGGGGAATGATGCAAATCATAACACAACTTCAAGGGATTTAGTTCAAGTTCCAAGTGGGCCGGTTACGAGAGCACGAGCAAGGAAGTTTAAAGAGGTACTCAATGGACTAATTCAAGAGGCATGGAATCAAGCAAGTTTGTGGAGGCCCATTGACCATGATCCACTTGGGCAACAAAGATTCATCAACATGATTCAAGTTCTAGAAGAATCCAGCTAGGGGCTAAGGCTAAGATTCAATTGGTTTATTGTTGTTAAGGCCTCCAATTTGTCTAAAGGATTAGAATTATTAATAAGTGGGCTTGAGGATGCTTAGCCCACATGTTTTATTTCTTATGAAGTAGGGTTTTCAAAGTTACTGTAGCGTGCACTGTTCATGCTACAGTACGTGCACTATTCTTTATTTTTAGGGTCTAATTGTAAGGCTTGTATGCCAAGTACTTTCCTTTTTCTATTTAGGCATATGCTCAGCCATTTAAAGGGCTAAATTTCTTTCCTTTTTTCTTCAAGAGTCTGAGGAAAGTAAGAGAGATTTCTTTACCCACAAGTAAGAGATATTTCCTAAGTAGGATAGCTATTTTAGGAAGATTCCTAATCCTTGTAATGACCAGCCTATAAATAGGCATTCAGATCAATGAAAATTTAGATCATTATTCAGCAAATTTTGAGAGTGTTTTCTCTTTGGTTCTTTGAAGAACTAAACAAACTTATCGGAATTCTCCGTGGCGTTCACCAACGACTTATCAAACGGGTTTCCACACCATTTGTGGCGTCTTCCTTTATACCGAGGTTCTTGTTTCACAAACAGTGGGTTGAGGTCTATATACCAAGGTTCTTGTTTGTTGTAAACAGCAGGTCAAGGTCTACCATAAAATCTGTTCGTTAAACGATCTTGGGTTCTTTTCGTTGTTGGTTCTCGTTATTCCGGCGGGTAACACATCACGGGGTACTTGCCTTGAACCAATGAGTCTTTCAATAAAAGAGTTATTTGTGTTATAAAAAGTACTTACGATTATGCAAAGTACCTTAGTTTTGCTAGATGCAATCATTCATTCAGTAAGCAAGTGAAATATAAAGGATTAAGCACAATCAAAATGAACATATATAACTTCTTGATGATTTATACATGTCCATTACCTCTTACTAAATAGTGAATGAGAAACTATCCACTCTTCATGGCTTTGGTAAAGCTAGAAATATGAGTGATGCTCATCCCTATAAGTAGAGGAGTTACAAGATAAAACACACTACACAAGGAGCCGATCTTCAACGAAGAATGAGTGAATCACGTTCCACCCTTCATGACTTTGATAAAGCTCTAGAAAAATGGAAGAGTTTCACTCTTCTAAGGGAAGAAAAAAACTCAAGCAATGGAAGTGAACGAAACTAACACTGAAAGTAGAAGAAAGGTAGTCACTTTTGGAGGGTTTACCCCTCAACCAAAAGATGATCTATCCTCCTCTTTGCAAGTAAATATAAACCTAAGTCTAAGACTAATTCGATAACTTTTCTACATGGAATTGTTGCTCAAATGTAAGCCCAACTCCCTTTTTGAAGCTCCTACAATGGGAGTATTTTTAGGCAAAGAGGAGGGGGGCAAGGGAGTGTGGAGGAATAGTACAAAACCTTCAAAGTCCAAGTGAAAGTCCCAATGTCCGAAGAAAAAATCAACCACTCTGCAGCCTATTTGGGGACAACGTTCAAATGTTGTCTGGCGTTTGAACGTTTCTCCTGTCTTTGCTTGATGGGCGTTCGAACGCCAGATGTAGTTTGAACCTGCTACTCAAGTAGCCTCTATTCCTATGTGAGAGCTATTTCCATATGCGTTGAACCACTGGCCCTTGCACTCATTAGCCTAGTCCTCAATAGTTCAGGACTACATAAGGAGCTGATCTTCGACGAAGAATGAGTGAATCACGTTCCACCCTTTACAACTTTGGTAAAGCTTTAGAAAAGTGCAAGAGTTTCACTCCTCTAAGGGAAGAAAGAAGTTCAAGCAATGGAAGTAAATGAAACTAATACTAAAAGTAGAAGAAAGCTAGTCACTTTTGGAGGGTTTCCTCTTCAACTAAAAGATGATTTACCCTCCTCTTTGCAAGTAAATATAAACCTAAGTCTAAGACTAATTCTAACACTTTTCTACATAAAATTGTTGCTCAAATGTAAGCCCAATCTCCTTTTTAAACCTCCTACAATGGGATTATTTATAGGCAAAGAGGAGGGGGCAAGGGAGTGTGCAGGAATAGTACAATGCCTTCAAAGTTCAAGTGAAAGTCCCAAAGTTCGGAGAGTAAATCAACCACTCTGTAACCTGTCCAGGGACAACGTTCAAACTCCCTAGTTTGAACGTTTCCCTGTCTTTGCTTGATGGGCGTTCGAATGCTAGATGTAGTTTGAACCTCCTACTCAAGTAGCATATGCACCTCTATGAGAGCTACTTCCATACGCCTTGAACCACTAACCTTGCACTCATTAGCCCGGTCCTCAATTGTTCAGGACCACGTTCGAACGTGGTACTCAAGTACTTCAGTGTTTTCCTACTTAGCTGCAACACGTCATGTCTCAGCATTTTAGCAGTATGGTCTTCAAATAATTCAATGGAACGTTTGAACGTGAGTTTGCATTTGAACGTTCTTGCTTTGTTCCAACCTTCTCCAACTTTGTCCCAGGGCATGCTGGTGTTGCATGAAAATTTGATATTCGTTGCCTTTGGACCTCTGTACAAATTATATCCTGAAATGTCATCATTTAAACTCCATCAAGGTATAATTAGTCTTAAAAAAGGCATAGTGATATGCTAATTTTAACTACTAATCACACCCCCAACCTAAATATTGCTAGTCTCCAGCAATACAACAACAGTTGAATGCGAATATATTTAAAGTGAAATTTTTGTAGGTCATCCGGTTGCATTTAGCATATGTCACTAGCCGTTAAACCACCAGATTTACCCTAGTAGACGAATGTTGTCTCACAAGGGTTTTCAGTGAAGTTACCCCCAAACTTCAGTCAAACAGATGTGTATGCTAGATTACTGATTAAAGTGAGTTAGCATCATAGTCATTGGGACACCCAACCTTCAATCTCGACTTATATCCCACATACATCTCTTTCATAGGTATTTATTCTATACAAAAATTAGCATCTGTCTCAATGGTATTTCAAATTCTTAATGTAGTCAAAATAATCATTCTAGCAAAAGGAACTGTTATATAAAAAAAATTTCACTTTATTGCCTTCCATGGATAGCTTTGATTTTACAAATCTCTCTTAGAATACTCCCGGCAAAAATTTGCTCTAATTATAGTGACTTGTCCCTCAAAGGGCATGTGATCAAAAAAGGGCCAATCGAAAAATCACAAGCACATTTAGTATGGGAGTGAAATTTAAAGGAAACAGACAAATCGTNTTGTCCCTCAAAGGGCATGTGATCAAAAAAGGGCCAATCGAAAAATCACAAGCACAATTAGTATGGGAGTGAAATTTAAGGAAACAGACAAATCATGCTTGGCATAAACTCATGGAAGAATATTGATGCAAATAAAGAAATACTATTTAACATTTTCCACCTTTTGGTTGACGATCTACATATGCANAAGGAAACAGACAAATCGTGCTTGGCATAAACTCATGGAAGAATATTGATGCAAATAAAGAAATACTATTTAACATTTTCCACCTTTTGGTTGACGATCTACATATGCATCAGACTTGAGATCATTTAGGGCTTTTAATAGGTTGTAATGTGACCAGAGTTCAGTGGCTAACGAAATAATGTCAATGGTATTCAAAAGCAATCCTTTCATTAAGCAATGTAGCAAACTTCTTTCTAGCTTTTCGACATTTTGCCTAAAAAAGGTATTTCTTTCTTTTATTTTTCTCATTTTTTTCACTTTCTTGGCAATTTTTTGTTTTTTTTCTCTCTTTTATTTCTCAGTTGTTTTCACCGACTTTTGTTTCATTCAACAGTAGCCACCGTTGTCTTTTTTTTTCTCTTTCTTTTTTTTATTACACTTATTTATAAGAGGGTGCAAGAAAATTAGTTAGCAAAGGTATGTCAAGTATATTTTTGTGGCTCAGTTATCATATGGGTTACTTTGAAATAGACATCATTCATTGAAGGCTCAATCATGGCTAAGTAGGGATATAATTTTGTAAAAGAAATGGCTAAGGCTCAAAATCAAATCAAAAATGACCTAAGATCTTTTCTCAAGTATCTGCATATGTATATGTCGTATGAACAGATTACTTGTGGGATATGTCAATAGATTGCTTTAGTTGCGTCAATCAAAGGAAGTTTAATGAGATTATTCAAGGATGGATAGTGAGAAAAAAAAACTTGAGTAAACTTTGATATCCTCTCAAAAGCATCGCAAAGCTCGAGACTTACCATGGTATTCTTCGTTATTGCCACTGGTTGTGTCAGGTTTTTTTCATGGAATGTCAGTTATATATTGATTCCATTTTCGAGTTTGGTCATCTTGCATCTTCAGAATAACAAATACCAATATACATTTGACATTTTAAGCATAGAGAAAATACCATTTTTCCAAGACATGTGGTTTTAAGTCTAGGTTGCTAAGTGAGGTGTCAAACCGATCATGTGATTAATCACATTAAGTCATCAATCTCAATATTAGCATATGTTCCTAATGGTTAACAATGTAATGCTAAATTTTAACAAATGCATTTAAAAATATAAAAGTGATAAAACTGAAGGCTGATTCATTCATTCTATAAAATATCATCGTTTTAACACAAAAGAACATGATTCAAACTATTCACAAAAGAAGTAACACACAATCACTCTCAAGAACATAAATCTCTCTCTCTCTCTCTCTCGTTCCAAGACCTCCACCAACTCCACCCCTCAGAAGGCGAATCTCATCCTACTTAGCTTCGATGCTAAGCATGATCCAACACATCCTGCACCTCATTGGCTCCTTGGGCAGGGGGATCCTCCTGTCTAGCTGTCGAGCCTCCACTATGATCTTGGCTCCTCCGAAAGGAAGCCTAGTTTGGTGGCCCCATCAGCTTCTGTATCGTCATCTCTAGCCTTACCCTAACGTCGTGGTCTGTGCACATCTCAGTCGCCAGTGTGTCGAAGGGGAGTGAGTTCCTCTTCACATCGCATCACTTCATCATCTTTGTCAAAATCAACGAGGGGAGGTCTATGTTATAGCCCCTTCCAATTCCATATAACAATCGGGCCATATCGAGGAGGATCTCATTCTTGCGCCAGACTGGGGTGAAGTTCAAGGCCTCAATCAAATTCAACATTTTGTACTTGTTGGTTAAATCCCCTTGTCGAAAGAATCTCTGCCCCCGTCCATGAAAAAGTGGCCAACCCCGTCAACTCTACACCCACCACACATCCATGCCCACCTTCTTCCTTGGGGGTTAGGTTGGCCTTGGTACTCGAGGCACCTCTTGCCTTATCTCTCAGATGTAATCCTCATCAACATCAATATGATTTCCCCTCACATACGTCTTTGTTGCCCCATTGACTATTTCGGGGTTGGAGTAGAACTCCTGCGCCAAGTCAATCACGACCTCTTGGTCATTTCTCAAGTACGACATCTATCCCCTCACCTCAAATTTCTCAAAAAATCCCAACTCCACAAAATTAGTTAATATCACAGTTCACTCACAAACCACAGCTTGGTTTCAATAGAAATTCTCATACGTATATGCCTTGAGGGTGTTGGGAAATGGGTTCGATCATAACTTCAAACTATGGCCCTTTCCTATCTCTCCTCAATGACCTCCTCTACCATGTTAGGCTCTTGAATGGCTATGTTGTGCTTAGCAGGAAGCTTTACCCTTAGAGGCATGGTTTTCAGGTTTGGAGTTCTAGGGCTTGAAAAGCTTGATTTTCTTGGTGAAAAGAGTGAGAAATGAGGTGGAATGTGTTTAGGTTGCTTGATTTTTGGTAGAAATTGAGAAGGGATGGTGTTTTGAAGCTTGGGTAGTGCAAAGGCACCCTAGTGTTTGGGGGTTTTGAAGGATTTTGCAATGAAGAAGACGAACCAGGTTTTTAAAGACTGGGACTAAATGTTCGAACGTCACTAACATTTGAATGTGGATAGAAGGATTTTAAAAGGATCGTTCGAATGTGAACCTGTCGTTCGAATATGGTAAGCTCCCAATACTTTTGAGTTTTTTCAAAGACCAAAGTACCGAAAGCTCATGGCGTTCGAACATGGGATTCTCGTTCAAACATTCTATTGGCGTTTGAACAGGATGAGCTCCCAGTACTTTTTTGTTCCACCAGAGGGTGAGTACTGCAAGCCGGTGACGTTTGAATGTAACCTGGTGTTCTAACGCCAAAAAAAAAAAAAAATTATGCACAAACATATACACAATAAAAGAGGGTTTTACACAAGTTTGAACAAAAAATTCATGGCATCTTAGGATAAGTCTCCTACCCATGCTTTGGCTTGGTATTCCAGGCCATTCCTTACTCGGCCTATATTTTATTTTGACTAAAAAAAGTTTGTACATTCAACAAGATTTTTACACTTTTTACACAAATTTGGACCCTTAACTTCCATCCCATCAACATAATTTTCCATAGTCAGTTATAAAGCATCTAATTTGAGTCTTCCTCTGTCTTCGTGTCATTCGAACAACTAGTGACTCCCAATTTCTTGTCGCACAAACCGGTTAAGCAAAGTACCAGAATAACATGACATCTCAGGGTAATCCTTGCTCAGCCCATTCAATATCTAGTCTAATCGATCGAGTGCAGGACCAAAAAATTGGTTCAGAACACTGATTATATTCTTTCATGTGAAAAGACCCGACCACATTGTTTACAAGCACCAAGTCGTTTGACACGACGACATTTAGCAAAATTGCTTCTGCCACACAGTGTTTTTGCTTGCTCTTTCAAATTTCAGTTTTTCTTAACAATATTGCTTTTCTCATGATCACAGTATGCACATCAGATGGAAAAGTGCATAAAACTCCTAGACTAAACCAAAAAAGTTTAACATCCATGCTTGCTAAGATTTAAGACTCACTTTCTGGTTCTTTAACATCTGTCTGTCACAACGATAACTGAAGCTAACCCACAGACATGATCATCAATTTATACAAAATACGAGACAAGGTACACAATATGATCAGAAACAATAACAACAACAAAAACCAAAAAAAAATTATGGGCACAAAATATGAACTGAACTATAGTTCTCAACCCCAACATAAATTGAACACTGTCCCCCAATGTTTTGAAGTTACCAGTGTATGGATCTTTGAGATGAGGTTGAAAGGTAGAATCTATTTATCTGCTAAAACCTACAAACAAAATACATAAATTAATCATCTTTGTATAGATCTAGGTTTCAGCTAGGTTAGAAAGCCTTGTTTGTGAGTGCGAAGAGAAGTAGAATACCTATAAACAAATATAAAATCAAAATGCAAAGCGTGAAATAGAGGATTGTATTTGTGGAGTGAATGGTCATGGGCCTGCTAGGGCTGGTTCATGTTGTAGAAAACAGAGAAAAACAAAGAAGAAGAAGAAGAAGAAGAAAGAAAGACATACAACGGTGGATAGGCAAAAGAGGAAAAGGGGTGGAAGCCTTATAAAGGCGTCCCAGTGGGTCGGATTTGGTTAGGTTCTTCTTGACCCGATCCCTTTTTGTGTCAACAGGTACAAATCTTGGAGGAATATTCAAGATCCATTAAAAGAATGGTTTCCATATTTTTAACAAAGTCTCCCAAAAATGGTTTCAATCGCTGACCACTGACAGTAAAGATATTACCATTCGTCGGGTTTTTCACTTCTAATGTTCCATGTCCAAACACCTTTTTGACAATGTAAGGCCCAGTCCACCTTGACCTCAACGTACCAAGAAAGAGGCGGAGCCTTGAATTAAACAACGGGACTTTTTGGGAAGGGTCAAAGGATTTCCTTACTATGTTTTTGTCATGAAAGATTTTCATCATTTCCTTTGTGATTTTTGCATTGTCATATGCCTCATTTCTCAATTCCACCAATTCGTTAATTTGAAATTTTCTTGCTAGTCCGGCCTTGTCTAGGTCAAAGTTCATTGTTTTATGGCCTAGTATGCCCTATGTTCCAATTCCACAAGTAGGTACCAAAGCTTTCCATAGACTAATCGATGAGGAGACATGCCCAAAATTGTTTTAAAGCAGTACGATTTGCCCAGAGTGCATCAGTTAGTCTTAACGACCAATCTTTGCATACTAAGGGAATCTGTACATGATAATTCAGCCTGTCCACTAGTCCATGGATGAGAAGGGGTTGCAATTTTATGAAAAATTAAGTACTTTTTCATAAAATTCCAAAAAGGACAATTGCAAAAATAAGCGCCTCCATCACTTAGGATGGATTTCAGAATTCCAAATCAGGACAAAATATTTTTCTTTAAAAATTTGATCATTGTTTGGTGATCATTGTTTTGGCATGAAATTGCTTCAACCCATTTGGACACATTGTTTACGGCCACCAAAATGTATAGATCGCCAAAGGAAAGGGGAAAAGGTCCCATAAAGTTGATGTCCCAGCAGTCAAAAATTTCAATCACAAAAGTGGGGTTTAAGGGCATCATGTTTCTTTTAGAAATGCTTCCCAACCTTTGGCATCTATCACATGTTAAACAAAAGGTATGAACATCTTTGAAAAGTGTAGGCTAATAAAATTCACATTGCAAGATTTTTGCAGTGATTTTTCTTGATGAGAAATGACCATCACATGCTTTAGAATGACAAAATGATATTACCTGTCTGCCCTCTTGAGCGGGGATGCAACGCCTTATGATTTGATCCCTATAGTACTTAAACACGTATGAATCCTCCCAAAAGAAGCATGTCAGTAGCAAGGAAGTTAGCAATATTAGCATACCATGGTGTCTCATCAATTGTGAATAGTTGTTCATCTGGAAAATTCTCATTGATTGGCAATCCATCCTCATGAAAATCATACATTAACCTGGATAGATGTTATGCCACCACATTCTCAACTTCCTTTTTGTCTATAATGATCAGATCAAACTCTTGGAGCAAGAGTATCCATCTTAGGAGCCTTGGCTTGGCATCCTTTTTTTTGAGAAAAAATTTTAACGTTGTATGGTCAGTGAATACAATAACAGAAGAACCAACAACAAGATAAGAACAAAATTTTTCCAGAGCAAAAACTACCAAGCAATTCTTTTTCAGTTGTTGAGTAATTCATTTGAGTATCATTCAAAAACTTGCTTGCATAGTACATCACATAGGGTTTCTTATCTTTTCTTTGTCCCAACACAGCACCTACAGCATAATCACTAGCATCATACATTAATTCAAACGACAGAGTCTAGTCAAGAGGTTGCATTATTGGAGTATAAATTAACATACTTTTAAGCTTTTGAAAGCTTTCTGGCATGCTTAACTCCACACAAAAATTATATCCTGANAACAAATGCATTTAAAAATATAAAAGTGATAAAACTGAAGGCTGATTCATTCATTCTATAAAATATCATCGTTTTAACACAAAAGAACATGATTCAAACTATTCACAAAAGAAGTAACACACAATCACTCTCAAGAACATAAATCTCTCTCTCTCTCTCTCTCGTTCCAAGACCTCCACCAACTCCACCCCTCAGAAGGCGAATCTCATCCTACTTAGCTTCGATGCTAAGCATGATCCAACACATCCTGCACCTCATTGGCTCCTTGGGCAGGGGGATCCTCCTGTCTAGCTGTCGAGCCTCCACTATGATCTTGGCTCCTCCGAAAGGAAGCCTAGTTTGGTGGCCCCATCAGCTTCTGTATCGTCATCTCTAGCCTTACCCTAACGTCGTGGTCTGTGCACATCTCAGTCGCCAGTGTGTCGAAGGGGAGTGAGTTCCTCTTCACATCGCATCACTTCATCATCTTTGTCAAAATCAACGAGGGGAGGTCTATGTTATAGCCCCTTCCAATTCCATATAACAATCGGGCCATATCGAGGAGGATCTCATTCTTGCGCCAGACTGGGGTGAAGTTCAAGGCCTCAATCAAATTCAACATTTTGTACTTGTTGGTTAAATCCCCTTGTCGAAAGAATCTCTGCCCCCGTCCATGAAAAAGTGGCCAACCCCGTCAACTCTACACCCACCACACATCCATGCCCACCTTCTTCCTTGGGGGTTAGGTTGGCCTTGGTACTCGAGGCACCTCTTGCCTTATCTCTCAGATGTAATCCTCATCAACATCAATATGATTTCCCCTCACATACGTCTTTGTTGCCCCATTGACTATTTCGGGGTTGGAGTAGAACTCCTGCGCCAAGTCAATCACGACCTCTCGGTCATTTCTCAAGTACGACATCTATCCCCTCACCTCAAATTTCTCAAAAAATCCCAACTCCACAAAATTAGTTAATATCACAGTTCACTCACAAACCACAGCTTGGTTTCAATAGAAATTCTCATACGTATATGCCTTGAGGGTGTTGGGAAATGGGTTCGATCATAACTTCAAACTATGGCCCTTTCCTATCTCTCCTCAATGACCTCCTCTACCATGTTAGGCTCTTGAATGGCTATGTTGTGCTTAGCAGGAAGCTTTACCCTTAGAGGCATGGTTTTCAGGTTTGGAGTTCTAGGGCTTGAAAAGCTTGATTTTCTTGGTGAAAAGAGTGAGAAATGAGGTGGAATGTGTTTAGGTTGCTTGATTTTTGGTAGAAATTGAGAAGGGATGGTGTTTTGAAGCTTGGGTAGTGCAAAGGCACCCTAGTGTTTGGGGGTTTTGAAGGATTTTGCAATGAAGAAGACGAACCAGGTTTTTAAAGACTGGGACTAAATGTTCGAACGTCACTAACATTTGAATGTGGATAGAAGGATTTTAAAAGGATCGTTCGAATGTGAACCTGTCGTTCGAATATGGTAAGCTCCCAATACTTTTGAGTTTTTTCAAAGACCAAAGTACCGAAAGCTCATGGCGTTCGAACATGGGATTCTCGTTCAAACATTCTATTGGCGTTTGAACAGGATGAGCTCCCAGTACTTTTTTGTTCCACCAGAGGGTGAGTACTGCAAGCCGGTGACGTTTGAATGTAACCTGGTGTTCTAACGCCAAAAAAAAAAAAAAATTATGCACAAACATATACACAATAAAAGAGGGTTTTACACAAGTTTGAACAAAAAATTCATGGCATCTTAGGATAAGTCTCCTACCCATGCTTTGGCTTGGTATTCCAGGCCATTCCTTACTCGGCCTATATTTTATTTTGACTAAAAAAAGTTTGTACATTCAACAAGATTTTTACACTTTTTACACAAATTTGGACCCTTAACTTCCATCCCATCAACATAATTTTCCATAGTCAGTTATAAAGCATCTAATTTGAGTCTTCCTCTGTCTTCGTGTCATTCGAACAACTAGTGACTCCCAATTTCTTGTCGCACAAACCGGTTAAGCAAAGTACCAGAATAACATGACATCTCAGGGTAATCCTTGCTCAGCCCATTCAATATCTAGTCTAATCGATCGAGTGCAGGACCAANAATGAAGAAGACGAACCAGGTTTTTAAAGACTGGGACTAAATGTTCGAACGTCACTAACATTTGAATGTGGATAGAAGGATTTTAAAAGGATCGTTCGAATGTGAACCTGTCGTTCGAATANGCAAAGGCACCCTAGTGTTTGGGGGTTTTGAAGGATTTTGCAATGAAGAAGACGAACCAGGTTTTTAAAGACTGGGACTAAATGTTCGAACGTCACTGACATTTGAATGTGGATAGAAGGATTTTAAAAGGATCGTTCGAATGTGAACCTGTCGTTCGAATATGGTAAGCTCCCAATACTTTTGAGTTTTTTCAAAGACCAAAGTACCGAAAGCTCATGGCGTTCGAACATGGGATTCTCGTTCAAACATTCTATTGGCGTTTGAACAGGATGAGCTCCCAGTACTTTTTTGTTCCACCAGAGGGTGAGTACTGCAAGCCGGTGACGTTTGAATGTAACCTGGTGTTCTAACGCCAAAAAAAAAAAAAAATTATGCACAAACATATACACAATAAAAGAGGGTTTTACACAAGTTTGAACAAAAAATTCATGGCATCTTAGGATAAGTCTCCTACCCATGCTTTGGCTTGGTATTCCAGGCCATTCCTTACTCGGCCTATATTTTATTTTGACTAAAAAAAGTTTGTACATTCAACAAGATTTTTACACTTTTTACACAAATTTGGACCCTTAACTTCCATCCCATCAACATAATTTTCCATAGTCAGTTATAAAGCATCTAATTTGAGTCTTCCTCTGTCTTCGTGTCATTCGAACAACTAGTGACTCCCAATTTCTTGTCGCACAAACCGGTTAAGCAAAGTACCAGAATAACATGACATCTCAGGGTAATCCTTGCTCAGCCCATTCAATATCTAGTCTAATCGATCGAGTGCAGGACCAAAAAATTGGTTCAGAACACTGATTATATTCTTTCATGTGAAAAGACCCGACCACATTGTTTACAAGCACCAAGTCGTTTGACACGACGACATTTAGCAAAATTGCTTCTGCCACACAGTGTTTTTGCTTGCTCTTTCAAATTTCAGTTTTTCTTAACAATATTGCTTTTCTCATGATCACAGTATGCACATCAGATGGAAAAGTGCATAAAACTCCTAGACTAAACCAAAAAAGTTTAACATCCATGCTTGCTAAGATTTAAGACTCACTTTCTGGTTCTTTAACATCTGTCTGNCATGGTAAGCTCCCAATACTTTTGAGTTTTTTCAAAGACCAAAGTACCGAAAGCTCATGGCGTTCGAACATGGGATTCTCGTTCAAACATTCTATTGGCGTTTGAACAGGATGAGCTCCCAGTACTTTTTTGTTCCACCAGAGGGTGAGTACTGCAAGCCGGTGACGTTTGAATGTAACCTGGTGTTCTAACGCCAAAAAAAAAAAAAAATTATGCACAAACATATACACAATAAAAGAGGGTTTTACACAAGTTTGAACAAAAAATTCATGGCATCTTAGGATAAGTCTCCTACCCATGCTTTGGCTTGGTATTCCAGGCCATTCCTTACTCGGCCTATATTTTATTTTGACTAAAAAAAGTTTGTACATTCAACAAGATTTTTACACTTTTTACACAAATTTGGACCCTTAACTTCCATCCCATCAACATAATTTTCCATAGTCAGTTATAAAGCATCTAATTTGAGTCTTCCTCTGTCTTCGTGTCATTCGAACAACTAGTGACTCCCAATTTCTTGTCGCACAAACCGGTTAAGCAAAGTACCAGAATAGCATGACATCTCAGGGTAATCCTTGCTCAGCCCATTCAATATCTAGTCTAATCGATCGAGTGCAGGACCAAAAAATTGGTTCAGAACACTGATTATATTCTTTCATGTGAAAAGACCCGACCACATTGTTTACAAGCACCAAGTCGTTTGACACGACGACATTTAGCAAAATTGCTTCTGCCACACAGTGTTTTTGCTTGCTCTTTCAAATTTCAGTTTTTCTTAACAATATTGCTTTTCTCATGATCACAGTATGCACATCAGATGGAAAAGTGCATAAAACTCCTAGACTAAACCAAAAAAGTTTAACATCCATGCTTGCTAAGATTTAAGACTCACTTTCTGGTTCTTTAACATCTGTCAGTCACAACGATAACTGAAGCTAACCCACAGACATGATCATCAATTTATACAAAATACGAGACAAGGTACACAATATGATCAGAAACAATAACAACAACAAAAACCAAAAAAAAATTATGGGCACAAAATATGAACTGAACTATAGTTCTCAACCCCAACATAAATTGAACACTGTCCCCCAATGTTTTGAAGTTACCAGTGTATGGATCTTTGAGATGAGGTTGAAAGGTAGAATCTATTTATCTGCTAAAACCTACAAACAAAATACATAAATTAATCATCTTTGTATAGATCTAGGTTTCAGCTAGGTTAGAAAGCCTTGTTTGTGAGTGCGAAGAGAAGTAGAATACCTATAAACAAATATAAAATCAAAATGCAAAGCGTGAAATAGAGGATTGTATTTGTGGAGTGAATGGTCATGGGCCTGCTAGGGCTGGTTCATGTTGTAGAAAACAGAGAAAAACAAAGAAGAAGAAGAAGAAGAAGAAAGAAAGACATACAACGGTGGATAGGCAAAAGAGGAAAAGGGGTGGAAGCCTTATAAAGGCGTCCCAGTGGGTCGGATTTGGTTAGGTTCTTCTTGACCCGATCCCTTTTTGTGTCGACAGGTACAAATCTTGGAGGAATATTCAAGATCCATTAAAAGAATGGTTTCCATATTTTTAACAAAGTCTCCCAAAAATGGTTTCAATCGCTGACCACTGACAGTAAAGATATTACCATTCGTCGGGTTTTTCACTTCTAATGTTCCATGTCCAAACACCTTTTTGACAATGTAAGGCCCAGTCCACCTTGACCTCAACGTACCAAGAAAGAGGCGGAGCCTTGAATTAAACAACGGGACTTTTTGGGAAGGGTCAAAGGATTTCCTTACTATGTTTTTGTCATGAAAGATTTTCATCATTTCCTTTGTGATTTTTGCATTGTCATATGCCTCATTTCTCAATTCCACCAATTCGTTAATTTGAAATTTTCTTGCTAGTCCGGCCTTGTCTAGGTCAAAGTTCATTGTTTTATGGCCTAGTATGCCCTATGTTCCAATTCCACAAGTAGGTACCAAAGCTTTCCATAGACTAATCGATGAGGAGACATGCCCAAAATTGTTTTAAAGCAGTACGATTTGCCCAGAGTGCATCAGTTAGTCTTAACGACCAATCTTTGCATACTAAGGGAATCTGTACATGATAATTCAGCCTGTCCACTAGTCCATGGATGAGAAGGGGTTGCAATTTTATGAAAAATTAAGTACTTTTTCATAAAATTCCAAAAAGGACAATTGCAAAAATAAGCGCCTCCGTCACTTAGGATGGATTTCAGAATTCCAAATCAGGACAAAATATTTTTCTTTAAAAATTTGATCATTGTTTGGTGATCATTGTTTTGGCATGGAATTGCTTCAACCCATTTGGACACATTGTTTACGGCCACCAAAATGTATAGATCGCCAAAGGAAAGGGGAAAAGGTCCCATAAAGTTGATGTCCCAGCAGTCAAAAATTTCAATCACAAAAGTGGGGTTTAAGGGCATCATGTTTCTTTTAGAAATGCTTCCCAACCTTTGGCATCTATCACATGTTAAACAAAAGGTATGAACATCTTTGAAAAGTGTAGGCTAATAAAATTCACATTGCAAGATTTTTGCAGTGATTTTTCTTGATGAGAAATGACCATCACATGCTTTAGAATGACAAAATGATATTACCTGTCTGCCCTCTTGAGCGGGGATGCAACGCCTTATGATTTGATCCCTACAGTACTTAAACACGTATGAATCCTCCCAAAAGAAGCATGTCAGTAGCAAGGAAGTTAGCAATATTAGCATACCATGGTGTCTCATCAATTGTGAATAGTTGTTCATCTGGAAAATTCTCATTGATTGGCAATCCATCCTCATGAAAATCATACATTAACCTGGATAGATGTTATGCCACCACATTCTCAACTTCCTTTTTGTCTATAATGATCAGATCAAACTCTTGGAGCAAGAGTATCCATCTTAGGAGCCTTGGCTTGGCATCCTTTTTTTTGAGAAAAAATTTTAACGTTGTATGGTCAGTGAATACAATAACAGAAGAACCAACAACAAGATAAGAACAAAATTTTTCCAGAGCAAAAACTACCAAGCAATTCTTTTTTAGTTGTTGAGTAATTCATTTGAGTATCATTCAAAAACTTGCTTGCATAGTACATCACATAGGGTTTCTTATCTTTTCTTTGTCCCAACACAGCACCTACAGCATAATCACTAGCATCATACATTAATTCAAACGACAGAGTCTAGTCAAGAGGTTGCATTATTGGAGTATAAATTAACATACTTTTAAGCTTATTGAAAGCTTTCTGGCATGCTTAACTCCACACAAAAATTATATCCTCACTCAGGATATGACACATGGGTTTAGCTATGGTACTAAAATCTTTTATGAATCTCCTATAAAACCCTGCATGTCCTATGAATAATCAGACATCCTTTACAGTCTTGGGAGCAGGCAAGTTTCCAATCAGATCTATTTTTGCCTTGTCAACTTTCATGCCTTCAGATCACATAATGTGACCTAGGATAATGCTTTGTGTTACCATGAAATAGCATTTCTCCCAATTGAGCATCAGATTGGCTTCCTTACAGCTTATTAACACTTTCTCCAAATTTGACAGACAAAAATCAAACGAGTCACTATATACAGAGAAGTCATCCATGAACACTTCCAAAAATTTCTCAACCATATCACTAAACATATTCAGCATGCACCTTTGGAATGTTGTAGAAGCGTTACATTTTGAATGCAAAGGTGCCAAAGGAACATGTGAATGTTATTTTCTCCTCGTCATTTAGTGCTATCTCGATTTGATTATACCCAAAACCCATCCAGGAAATAGTAAAATGCATGACCTATAATTCTCTCTAAGACTTGATCATGAAATTGAAAAGGAAAATGGTCTTTTTTAGTCACCAAATTGAGCTTTTGATAGTCTATGCACATTCGCCATCCTGTGACAACTCAAGTTGGTTCTTGTTCATTGGCATCATTTTTTACCACTGTGACCCCAGAATTCTTGAGAATAACTTGGGTTGGGCTCACCCATTTGCAATCAGAGATGAGAATGATCCCTACATCTAATAGTTTAAGCACCTCAGTTCTCACAACTTCTTTCAAGTGAGGGTTCATTCGTCATTGCATTTGACGAGAGGGTTTTGAATCCTCTTCAAAGTATATAGCATGATTGCAGATTAATGGGCTTATACCTTTCAAATCAGTGATGGTCCACCCAATGGTGCTTTTAAGGCTTCTAAGAACTTCAATTAGCTTAGACTCTTGCAATTCTGTAAGCTCAGATGAAATTACAACTGTGTATGACTCCTCCTCTCCCAAGAATGCCTATTTGAGGTTAGATGGGAGCGGCTTTAGTTCAGGCTTTGGTGGCTTGATANAGCTTAGACTCTTGCAATTCTGTAAGCTCAGATGAAATTACAACTGTGTATGACTCGTCCTCTCCCAAGAATGCCTATTTGAGGTTAGATGGGAGCGGCTTTAGTTCAGGCTTTGGTGGCTTGATACTTGATGAGAGTGACTTTATACCACTCGTTGAAAGTTCCTGGAATTTGGCTGCCCATGTCTCAGCATAAGTAGGGCAACTTTGTGGATTTGGGTCACCATCTGTTGATTCCGATGGGCTAGGTTCCAACACATGGGAGTTGGTTGTGTGTTTCTCCAACTGAAGTTTGGGTGATTCCACCACCCTGGATTGTATGTTTTAGAGTATGGATTAGATTAAGGCTTGTTGAAGTTGGAAATTGCATTTGTTTGTTCCAACAAGACTTCTTTGAATGCTGGAATGGTAGGACACTCCCCATTAGGTTGTCCAATCAATGCAAAAATCCCACACACTTGTTCTGTGGGAGGGCCAACATCAACTTGATGTACATTTTTCATCTCTAAAGCTTCAAGCTTTTGAGATAGGGTGGACATTTTTGCTCTTTGGTCATCATCCTCTTTGAAGACATACTTACCCCCTTGGGAAGTAGATGGTCTAGTTTCAACAGTGGTAGGAGAAGCCGAGTAAATTGAATGCCTTCTCTGAACACTTTCCCATAAACTTCTTGAGCCATCATTTCGACAAACTGATGTAGTCTAGTGGGAAAGGAGTCATAGAAAAATTCTACCAAAGTCCAATTCTCGAAAGCATGGTGTGGGCAGGATTAGAGAAGATCTTTAAATCTCTCCCAACATTGGTAGAATGCTTTCCTTTCTTTGACCGAAAAATTCATGATTTTCTTTTTGAGCGCATTGGTACATTGTAAGGGAAAAAATTTTATGAAAAATTCATTCTGTAATGCCTGCCAGTTAGATATTCAATGCGCTTTTAAACAATTTAGCCATTGTTTAGCTTTGTCCTTTAAAGAGAAGGGAAAATATTTCAACTTGGCCAGCTTAGTGTTGTCTTGAAATGTTCCACATACTTCCTCAAAATCTTTTATATGCAAATATGNCAGCTCAGTGTTGTCTTGAAATGTTCCACATACTTCCTCAAAATCTTTTATATGCAAATAAGAATTTTTAGATACGAGTCCATGAAATTGAGGAAGTAGCTACACTGTCCCTACCTTCAAATTAAAGAGGGGCGCATTTGCAGGAAAGACAAAACAAGAGAGGGCACTATTTCTTGTGGGATGTAAGTAATCCCGCAACGTTTGAATGTTAGGTATTTTCCCCTCTCTCACAGGAACTTCTCCTTGTCTCTCATTATCTGCCATATTATTATCAAAAGGGCCTACTACTGATCTAGCTGAAGATGGTTCAGCCTGATTCACAAATCGAACAGATTTTGTTGGCAAATTTTGAAAGTGAGGATCTTCCTCAAACATAAAAAAAAAATTATACACACTTAATCAAAGACAAAATATAAACAAAAAGGAAGGCCTTTTTACCTTTTACCTTAAAAAACTTTTTTTTTGTTCCTCGACAATGGAACCAAAAACTTGACTTGATCCAAAATGTCTACACCCAAGTGCAAGTGGTCAAGTTGTAGTAATAATCCAGTTAAGTCTGGAATCGAATCCATAGGGATACACTTTTTTGGACTTTTGGTGTCTTACTATCGGCTCTGCACACCGATACACTTTTTTGGACTTTGCATCATCGAAAGTATATAAAACCAGTAGCCGGGTCTTACACCCGAGGGAGAGTCTAGCCCTTCTTGCCATACCCAACACAAGTTTTTCATGCAACCGTGCGACGCAGTCAGATCTTCGATCCAACTTTCCCCAGCCCTCCCATCATCCACCTATGTGGTGTTTGATAAACCATGCACACTCACACCCACACTCATGTTTAATGCCCATGAATATGATGCCAACATCATGCCCAATAAGCAGTGAATGCCAATGAGCAATTTCCACCATTCTATTGCCAATTTCACAATTCATCATAATGATAACATGTCATAACACATATATTAACATTATATCCAACAACAATTTTCAAGCATTTTAGTACATAGTCTATGCCAATATCACACTTTATTCAGAAAGGCATAATGTAAACACGTAGCATGCCCATACATCAATTTTCACACCATAGGCAAGTGATGTATCTAACTCTACCAACCAGCCTATTTCATTTAACAACCCTAGGTTGTAAAATAAATCAAAGTAGGAAGGAATCCTACCTCTTGAAGCGTAAAATGCCATGAAGAAACTCCAAGACCCAAAAAATGAGCTAGAGCCCTAGCTTCAAAAATTCCTGTTCCTTGATCTTCGATAAAATCCACGCTTTTTGGTATAGCCGCATAGCCCTCGACGAGATGAACAACTTTTCCTCTTGGCTCGAGTTGATTTGAGCACCCAAGCTTCGTAGATCGTAGAGAGAACGCGAGATCTTCCCTTTTTCCCTCTCTTCCTCTCTCACGTTAAATTGGCTGAAGAAAATGGGGAGAAATCTGATATTTCTCCCCTTTTTATACTCCCAAAACACTTGGCCCACAATGCGCCACACGTTCTCGTTTCCTATATCCGTTTTCATCCCAAAACGATTTAATTTTGCCCTGATTCAAGTTTAAAATATTTTTATTTTTATTTTCCTTAAATTAATTTTTAAATTTCAAAAGTTTATTAAAAATCCCCTTTTTTGGTCACCCGAGACTCGATTGCCTTGTAAAACGTAAAAAATTTGACTATTTCAGAATTCAACAAAAATTGACGAGGTAGCTAGATTTCATGAGACAAATCCAAAGGTGAGGTCCGTTTCATCATCCGAGATCTAAAAAAATTCAAATTTTTAACCCGTACCGTAACAACAAATTACCATTTTACCCCTTTTTATAAAAAATTCAAATTTATCCAGGTTTTACACATACCCAATGGTAATTTCATCTAAGCTTACAGACTTGCAAGAGTCTAAGCTAATTAAAGTTCTTTGACGCCATAAAAGCACCATTGGATAGACCATCATTGACTTGAAAGGTATAAGCCCTTTAATCTACAATCATGCTATATACCTTCAAGAGGATTCAAACCCTCTCGTCAAATACAGCGATGACTGAACCATCACATTAAGGAAATTGTGAGAACTGAGATGCTCAAACTATTAGATGCAAGGATAATCCTTACCATCTCTAATAGCAAATGGGTTAGCCCAACCCAAGTTATGCCCAAGAATTCTAGGGTCACAATGGTTAAAAATGATGCTAATGAACTGGTACTAACTTGAGTCATCATAGGACAACAATGTGCATAGACTATCGAAAACTCAATTTGGTAACCAGGAAAGACCACTTTCCTCTTGAATTTCTTGACCCAGTCTTAGAAAGAATTGTAGGTCATGCATTCTACTATTTCTTGGATGGGTATTCTGGGTATAATCAAATCGAGATAGAATTAGATGACCAAGAGAACACAACATTTACATGCCCCTTTGGCACCTTTGCATTCAAAAGGATGTCATTTGGACTTTGTAACGCTCCTGTAAAATTCCAAAGGTGCATGCAAAGCTTGTTTAGTGATGTGGTTGAGAAATTTTTGGAAGTGTTAATGGATGACTTCTCTGTATATGGTGACTCATTTAATTTGTGTCTGACAAACCTAGATAAGGTATTAATAAGATGTAAAGAAGCCAATCTAGTGCCTAATTGGGAGAAATGTCATTTCATAGTAACACAAGGCATTGTCTTAGGTTACATTGTGTTGTGTGAAGATATAAAAGTTGACAAGGCAAAAATAGAACTGATTGGAAATTTGCCAGCCCCCGAGATTGTTAAGGATGTCCGATCATTTCTAGGACACATAGGGTTCTATAGGAGTTTCATAAAAGACTTTAGTACCATATCTAACCCCATGTGCGATCTCCTAAGTCGTGACGTAATTTTTGTGTGGAGTGAAGTAGGCTAGAAAGCTTTTGATAAGCTTAAGGGCATGTTAATTTCTGCCCTAATAATACAACCCCCTGACTAGACTCTACCCTTTGAATTAATGTGTGATGTAAGTGATTATGCTATAGGCGCTATGTTGGGACAAAGAAAGGATAAGAAACCCTATGTGATTTACTATGCACGCAAGACTTTGAATGATGCTCAAATGAATTACTCTACAAATGAAAAAGAATTGCTTGCTGTAGTTTTTGCTCTGGAGAAAATTTGTTCTTACCTTGTTGTTTCATCAGTTATTGTATTCACTACTCATGCAGCATTGAAATTTTTGCTCACAAAGAAGGATGTTAATCCACGGCTCTTAAGATGGATAATCTTATTACATGAGTTTGATTTGATCATTAAGGACAAGAAAGGTGTTGAGAATGTGGTGGCAGATCATCTATCCAGATTAACATATGAATTTTAGGAGGATGGGTTGCTAATTAATAAGAATTTCCCTGATGAACAACTATTCCCAATTGATGAGACACCATGGTACGCTAATATTGCTAACTTCCTTGCTACTGTTATGCTTCCTCCTTCCTTTACAGTGATGGATAAGAAAAAAAATTTAAGGGAGGTTTGTAATTTCTTCTGGGAGGATCCATACATGTTTAAGTACTGCAAGGATCAAATTATAAGGCGTTGCATCCTCATTCATAGGAGCAGACATATAATATTATTTTGTTATTCTGAAGCATGTGGTGACCATTTCTCATCTAAGAAAACCATTGCAAAAATCTTGTAGTGTGGATTTTATTAGCCCACACTTTTCATAGATGTCCATGCCTTTTGTCTAACTTGTGATAGATGCCAAAGGTTGGGAAGCATTTCTAAAAGAAACATGATGCCCTTAAACCTAATTCTGGTGATTCAAATTTTTGACTGTTGGAAAATCGATTTTATGGGACCATTTCCCCCTTCCTTTGACTATCTATATATTTTAGTGGCTGTAGACTATGTGTCCAAATAGGTTGAAGCAATTCCATGCCAAAATAATAATCACCAAACAGTGATCAAATTTTTAAAAGAAAATATTTTATCCTGGTTTGGAATTCTGAAATCCATCACAAGTGATGGGGGTGCTCATTTTTGTGAACGTCCTTCATAGAATTTGATGAAAAAGTACTTGATTTTTCACAAAATTGTAACCCCTCATCATCCACAGACTAGTGGACAGGCTGAATTAACAAATCAAGAGATCAAACTAATTTTAGAAAAAATGGTAAACCTAGACTGCAAGGATTGGTCATCAATACTAACTGATGCACTCTGGGCATATCTCACTACTTTTAAAACAATTTTGGGTATTCTCCTTATCGATTAGTATATGGCAAGCCCTATCACCTTCTTGTGGAATTGAAACACAGAGTATACTGGGTCATTAAAACAATGAACTTTGACTTAGATAAGGCTAGAATCTCAAGAAAACTTCAGATTAATGAATTGGAAGAACTGCGAAATGAAACATATGACAATGCAAAAATTTTAAAGGAAAGGATGAAAATCTTTAATGATAAAAACATGGTGAGGAAATCCTTTGCACCTTCACAAAAAGTCATGTTATTCAATTAAAGGCATNTTTGACTTAGATAAGGCTAGAATCTCAAGAAAACTTCAGATTAATGAATTGGAAGAACTGCGAAATGAAACATATGACAATGCAAAAATTTTAAAGGAAAGGATGAAAATCTTTCATGATAAAAACATGGTGAGGAAATCCTTTGCACCTTCACAAAAAGTCATGTTATTCAATTCAAGGCTTCGCCTATTTCCTAGTAAGTTGAGGTCAAGGTGGACTGGACCTTATATTGTCAAACAAGTGTTTGGACATAGAGCAGTAGAAGTGGAAAANCTCAAGCCCACTTATTAATAATTCTAATCCTTTAGACAAATTGGAGGCCTTAACAACAATAAACCAATTGAATCTTAGCCTTAGCCCCTTGCTGGATTCTTCTAGAACTAGAATCATGTTGATGAATCTTTTTTGCCCAAGTGGATCATGGTCAATGGGCCTCCACAAACTTGCTTGATTTCATGCCTCTTGAATTAGTCCATTTAGTACGTCTTTAAACTTCCTTGCTCGTGGTCTCGTAACCGGCCCACTTGGAACTGGAAGTNGAAGACTTTGTTAAAAATGTGGAAACTATTTTTTTAATGGATCCAGAATATTCCTCTAAGATTTGCGCTTGTCGACACAAAAAGGGGTCAGGTAAACAAAAATTAAACCCAACCCAACCCGCTAGGACGCCTTTATAAAGCCTCCAACCCCTTTTTTTTTTCTCTTTTTTTCCTATTTGCCACTGTTACTCTCCCCTCCCTTTCTTCTTCTTCTTNTCTTGAATTAGTCCATTGAGTACCTCTTTAAACTTCCTTGCTCGTGCTCTCGTAACTGGCTGACTTGGAACTTGAACTAAATCTCTTGAAGTTGTATTATGATTTGCATCATTTGGTATCACTCTACACTCATTGAGCGNCTTCTTCTTCTTCTTCTTCTTTGTCTCCTGTATTCTCGGCAAAACAACCCACCCATTGCAACCCCATGGCCACACACTCCACAGACACAATCCTCTGTTTCTTGTTTTGCATTTTGATTTTGTATTTGTTTATGGGTGTTCTAATTCTCTTTGTGCTCACAAACAAGGGTTTCCAACCTAGCCGAAACCCAAATTTGTGTAAAGATGATTAATTTGTATATTTTATTTGTAGGTTTCGGCAGATGAACATATGTCTACCTTTTAACCTCATCTCCAAGCTCTATACAGTGGTAAATTCAAAATGTTGGGGGCAATGTTCAGTTTAGGTTGAGGGTGAGAACTACAGTTCATATTTTGTGCCCGTAAAAAGTTTGTTTTTATTATTTTTTATTTATTTCATATTGTGAACCATGTCTCATATTATATATAAATTGATGATCATGTCTTTAAGTCAGCTTCAATCATCTTTGTGATTGGTAAACGTTAAAGAACCAGATAGAGAGTCTTAAAGCTTAGCAAGCATGGATGGTAAATTGTTTTGCTTTAGTATTGGATTTTTACTCNAGAATTAGATGACCAAGAGAACACAACATTTACATGCCCCTTTGGCACCTTTGCATTCAAAAGGATGTCATTTGGACTTTGTAACGCTCCTGTAAAATTCCAAAGGTGCATGCAAAGCTTGTTTAGTGATGTGGTTGAGAAATTTTTGGAAGTGTTAATGGATGACTTCTCTGTATATGGTGACTCATTTAATTTGTGTCTGACAAACCTAGATAAGGTATTAATAAGATGTAAAGAAGCCAATCTAGTGCCTAATTGGGAGAAATGTCATTTCATAGTAACACAAGGCATTGTCTTAGGTTACATTGTGTTGTGTGAAGGTATAAAAGTTGACAAGGCAAAAATAGAACTAATTGGAAATTTGCCAGCCCCCGANGGCAGAATAAGAATTATCTTGAGACGCCATGCTATTCTAGTCTTATGCTTAGGACAGTTTGTGCGACAAGAAATTGGGAAATTCATTGACTGTTCGAATGACATCAAGTCAGGGTAAGAATCAGATTAGAGTGTTCTTAACAAACTTGTGGAAAACCATTTTGTTTTTTGGGATGAGGGGTAATGGTCCAAACTTTTTCTTGTAAAAAGTGTAAATATCTTTTCGTTAAATGTACAAACTCTTTTGATTGAAATGAAAAATTGGGAAGAGTAAGGAATATCCTAGAATACCAGCCTAAAGCATGGGTAGGGACTTATCCTGAGACGTCATGAATTTTAGTTCAAACTTGTGTATAACCTTCTTTTAATGTGTGGATATAAATGTGCATATAATTGCGATTTTTGATTTGGCGTTCAAATGCCATTTAATGTTTGAACGCCAATTGCTCACAATACTTTAGCCTCTGTAGGATATCAAAAGTACTGGGAGCTCCAAACGTTTAAATGCTTTGAAAACATTTGAACTAGAATACTACATTCGAACACCAAACCCACACTTAAATGCCAGGGGATGCAAATCATAACACAACTACAAGGGATTTAGTTCAATTTCCAAGTGGGCTGGTTACGAGAGCACGAGCGAGGAAGTATAAAGAGGTACTCAATGGACTAATTCAAGAGGCATGGAATCAAGAAAGTTTGTGGAGGCCCATTGACCATGATCCACTTGGGCAACAAAGATTCATCAACATGATTCAAGTTCTAGAAGAATCCAGCTAGGGGCTAAGGCTAAGATTCAATTGGTTTATTGTTGTTAAGGCCTCCAATTTGTCTAAAGGATTAGAATTATTAATAAGTGGGCTTGAGGATGCTTAGCCTACATGTTTTATTTCTTATGAAGTAGGGTTTTCAAAGTTACTGTAGCGTGCACTGTTCATGCTACAGTACGTGCACTATTCTTTATTTTTAGGGTCTAATTGTAAGGCTTGTATGCCAAGTACTTTCCTTTTTCTATTTAGGCATGTGCTCAGCCATTTAAAGGGCTGAATGTCTTTCCTTTTTTCTTCAAGAGTCTTAGGAAAGTAAGAGATATTTCTTTACCCACAAGTAAGAGATATTTCCTAAGTAGGATAGCTATTTTAGGAAGATTCCTAATCCTTGTAATGACCAGCCTATAAATAGGCATTCAGATCAATGAAAATTTAGATCATTATTCAGCAAATTTTGAGAGTGTTTTCTCTTTGGTTCTTTGAAGAACTAAACAAACTTATCGGAATTCTCCGTAGCGTTCACCAACGACTTATTAATAATTCTAATCCTTTTGATGTGTTACCTGCCGAAATAACGAGAACCAACGACGAAAAGAACCCAAGATCGTTTAACGAACAGATTTTATGGTAGACCTTGACCCGTTGTTTACAACAAACAAGAACCTTGGTATATAGACCTCAACCCACTGTTTGTGAAACAAGAACCTCGGTATAAAGGAAGACGCCACAAACGGTGTGGAAACCCGTTTGATAAGTCGTTGGTGAACGCCACGGAGAATTCTGATAAGTTCGTTTAGTACTTCAAAGAACCAAAGAGAAAACACTCTCAAAATTTGCTGAATAATGATCTAAATTTTCATTGATCTGAATGCCTATTTATAGGCTGGTCATTACAAGGATTAGGAATCTTCCTAAAATAGCTATCCTACTTAGGAAATATCTCTTACTTGTGGGTAAAGAAATATCTCTTACTTTCCTAAGACTCTTGAAGAACAAAAGAAAGACATTCAGCCCTTTAAATGGCTGAGCACATGCCTAAATAGAAAAAGGAAAGTACTTGGCATACAAGCCTTACAATTAGACCCTAAAAATAAAGAATAGTGCACGTACTGTAGCATGAACAGTGCACGCTACAGTAACTTTGAAAACCCTACTTCATAAGAAATAAAACATGTGGGCTAAGCATCCTCAAGCCCACTAATTAATAATTCTAATCCTTTAGACAAATTGGAGGTCTTAACAACTATAAACCAATTGAATCTTAGCCTTAGCCCCTTGCTGGATTCTTCTAGAACTAGATCATGTTGATGAATCTTTTTTGCCCAAGTGGATCATGGTCAATGGGCCTCCACAAACTTGCTTGATTTCATGCCTCTTGAATTAGTCCATTGAGTACGTCTTTAAACTTCCTTGCTCGTGGTCTCGTAACCGGCCCACTTGGAACTGGAAGTAAATCCCTTGAAGTTGTGTTATGATTTGCATCAACTTTAGAAAAATTGGAGGCCTTCACAACAATGAACCAATTGAATCTTAGCCTTAGCCCCTAGCTGGATTCTTCTAGAACTTGAATCATGTTGATGAATCTTTGTTGCTCAAGTGGATCATGGTCAATGGGCCTCCACAAACTTGCTTGATTCCATGCTTCTTGAATTAGTCCATTGACTACCTCTTTAAACTTCCTTGCTCGTGCTCTCGTAACTGGCCGACTTGGAACTTGAACTAAATCTCTTGAAGTTGTATTATGATTTGCATCATTTGGTATCACTCTACACTCATTGAGTGTGTATGCGAAGGAGGTTGATGAAGTGCAGCGGGAGAACATCTTCCACACTAGGTGCTACATCAAAGACAAGGTGTGTAGTGTAATTATTGGTGGTGGTAGTTGTACTAATGTTGAAAGCACAATTATGGTGGAGAAGTTGGGACTACCCGTGTTGAAGCACCCTAAACCATATAAGTTGCAATGGTTGAATGATAGTGGTGAGATAAGGGTGAACAAACAGGTGTTAGTTGCATTTCGAATTGGTAAGTACAAAGATGAAGTGTTGTGTGATGTAGTACCAATGCAAGCTGGACACTTATTGCTAGGGCGTCTATAGCAGTTTGATAGGCATGTGAAGCATGATGGCTTTACAAACAAATACTCCTTTGTGCTTAATCAACGATCAATCACTCTTGTACCATTGACACCGTAGCAAGTATATGAGGATCAAGTGAGATTGCAAAAAGAGAGTGATCAAAAGAAAGAGAGTGAACAAAAGAAAGAGAGTGAAGCAAAGAAAAAAAGTGAAAATCAGAGAGAGGCCGAGAAAAATGAGACAAAAAGAAAATCAAAATGCGGCCATTGAAAAAAAATCAGAGAGGAAACAAAAGAATTTCTATGCAAAAGTGAGTGAGATTAAGAGAGCCATGTTTTCAAATCAGCCGATGATTGTACTTTTGTACAAAGAGGCACTTTTAAACACTAACGAACTTGACCTTGCTTTGCCTAGTTCTGTTGTTTCTCTTTTGCAGGAGTATGAGGATGTCTTTCCAGAGGAAACACCACATGGGTTACCTCCAATCCGAGGGATTGAACATCAAATTGATTTTGTTCCCGGTGCAACAATTCCAAACCGACCAGCCTATAGGAGCAATCCCGAGGAGACAAAGGAGCTTCAACGGCAGGTAAGTGAGTTGTTGGAGAAAGGGCATGTGAGGGAGAGCATGAGCCCATGTGCTGTTCCAGTTTTAATTGTACCTAAGAAGGATGGGACGTGGAGAATGTGCGCCGATTGCCGGGCCATCAACAACATAACGGTAAAGTATCGTCATCCTATTCCTCGCTTAGATGATATGTTAGATGAGCTGCATGGATCTTGTGTATTTTCTAAGATTGACTTAAAGAGTGGTTATCATCAGATTAGAATAAAAGAAGGAGATGAATGGAAAACAACCTTTAAAACAAAATATGGTTTGTATGAATGGTTAGTTATGCCCTTTGGATTGACTAACGCTCCGAGCACCTTTATGAGACTTATGAATCATGTTTTGCATGAATTTATAGGTAGATTTGTTGTTGTCTACTTTGATGATATACTCATTTATAGCAAAAACATGGACGATCATGTAATACATTTGAAATCTGTTTTAGATGTGCTTAGGAAAGAAAAGTTGTTTGCTAATCTAAAGAAGTGTACTTTTTATACCGATAAGCTTGTATTTCTGGGTTATGTTGTTAGTGCACAAGGTATACAGGTTGACGAAGAGAAGGTACGTGCAATCCAAGAATGGCCGAGTCCCACAAGTGTAAGTAATGTTCGTAGTTTTCATGGACTTGCTAGTTTCTATCGGCGGTTTGTGAAGGACTTTAGTAGCATAGCCGCACCACTTACCGAAGTGATCAAGAAGAACGTTGGATTTAGATGGGGTGAAGAACAAGAAAAGGCGTTTCAATTAATCAAAGAGAAGCTAACGAACGCCCCCTTGTTGTCTTTACCTAACTTTTTGAAAACGTTTGAGATTGAATGTGATGCTTCAGGTATTGGCATATAGAAGCAGTGCTTATGCAGGAAGGACGACCAATTGCTTACTTCAGCGAGAAACTATGCGAGGCAGCCTTAAACTACCCAACTTACGATAAGGAGTTGGATGCATTGGTTCGAGCTTTAGAGACTTGGCAACTCTACCTATGCCCTAAGGTATTCGGGATTCACACCGATCATGAGTCCTTGAAACATTTGAAGGGCCAGCACAAGCCAAATAAAAGGCATGCGCGATGGGTGGAGTACATTGAACTAAATCCCATGAAGTTGTGTTATGATTTGCATCACTAATGTGCGTAGAAGGGAAAGAGTTCAGCCGAGAGAAGTAAGGGTTGAGGATGAAGAGCCTTATGGGTCTGGTTTTGATGAAGAAGATGATCGGAATTCTGTTGTTAGTAATAGGAGACAAGGAGGGCAGTTTAGAGAAGCTAGGAACCGGGAAGATAACAACATGGGTGGTATTAAGATGAAGATTCCATCATTTCAAGGTAGATCTGATCCTGAAGCATATCTTGAGTGGGAGAAAAGATGGAGTTCATATTTGACTACCATAACCAATTCGAAGCAAAGAACGTAAGTGCAATCCAAGAATGACTGAGTCCCACAAGTGTAAGTAATGTTTGTAGTTTTCATGGACTTGCTAGTTTCTATCGGCGGTTTGTGATGGACTTTAGTAGCATACCCGCACCACTTACCAAAGTGATCAAGAAGAACATTGGATTTAGATGGGGAGAAAGACAAGAAAAGCCGTTTCAATTAATCAAAGAGAAGCTGACCAACCCCCCCTTATTATCTTTACCTAACTTTTTGAAAACGTTTGAGATTGAAAGTGATGCTTCAGGTATTGGCATAGGAGCAGTGCTTATGCAGGAAGGACGACCAATTGCTTACTTCAGCGAGAAACTATGCGGGGCAGCCTTAAAGTACTCAACTTACGATAAGGAGTTGTATGCATTGGTTCGAGCTTTAGAGACTTGGCAACACTACCTATGGCCTAAGGAATTCGTGATTCACACCGATCATGAGTCCTTGAAACACTTGAAGGGCCAGCACAAGCTAAATAAAAGGCATGCACGATGGGTGGAGTACATTGAGACGTTCCCATACGTCATCCGGTATAAGCAAGGTAAGGAGAATGTGGTTGCCGATGCACTTTCTCGCAGGTATGCATTACTCTCTACACTTGATGCAAAATTCCTTGGTTTTGAGCACATTAAAAATTTATACGTTGATGATCACGAATTTTGTGAGGAATACCGGGCTTGTGAGAAAACCGGTAGTGGTAAGTCCTTTAGGCTTGATGGATTCCTATTTCGAGAGAATAAGTTATGTGTGCATAATTGTTCCTTGAGGGAGTTGTTAATGCAGGAATCTCGTGGTGGGGGTTTAATGGGACATTTTGGAGTTGCAAAGACTTTAGCTGTATTGCAAGAACACTTCTATTGGCCTCACATGAAAAGAGATGTTGAGAGAATTTGTGGTAGATGTATCACATGTAGGCAAGCTAAATCCAGAGTGCAGCCCAATGGTTTGTATACTCCTTTACCAATTCCTAGTGAGCCATGGATTGATATTTCAATGGATTTTGTGTTAGGATTGCCTAGGACTAAGCGTGGGAGAGATTCAATTTTTGTAGTTGTCGATAGATTCTATNTTTCAAGACGAGGGGAATGATGCAAATCATAACACAACTTCAAGGGATTTAGTTCAAGTTCCAAGTGGGCCGGTTACAAGAGCAGGAGCAAGAAAGTTTAAAGAGGTACTCAATGGACTAATTCAAGAGGCATGGAGTCAAGTANTTAGAGAGATTGTGAGATTACATGGCATGCCTAGAACAATTGTTTCAGATCGAGATGCTAAGTTCCTGAGCTATTTTTGGAAGACTTTGTGGTGTAAGCTAGGTACTAAGCTATTGTTTTCTACTACTTGTCATCCCCAAACTGATGGTCAAACTGAAGTAGTAAATAGGACCTTGTCAACTTTATTGAGGGCAATCATTAAAAAGAACATCAAAACATGGGAAGAATGTTTAGCACATGTTGAGTTTGCTTATAACCGATCCATTCATTCTGTTACTAAATTTTCACCATTTGAAATTGTGTATGGATTTAATCCTTTAACGCCATTGGATTATCTCCTATATCTTTGACTGAGCATATTAATTTAGATGGCAAGAAGAAAGCTGACTTTGTCAAGCAGATTCATGAGAAAGCAAGACTCAACATTGAGCGAAGAACGGAGCAATACGCAAAACAAGCCAACAAGGGACGTCACAAGCTGATTTTTGAACCCGGAGATTGGGTTTGGCTGCATATGAGAAAAGAGAGATTTCCGGCGCAAAGACGTTCCAAATTGCTTCCAAGGGGAGATGGTCCTTTCCAAGTCCTGGAGCGCATCAATGACAACGCCTACAAGCTAGATTTACCTGGTGAGTACAATGTAAGTGCTACTTTTAATGTTACTGATTTGAGTCCTTTTGATGTAGGTGATGATTTGAGGGCAAATCCTTTTCAAGAGGAGGGGAATGATGCAAATCATAACACAACTTCAAGGGATTTAGTTCAAGTTCCAAGTGGGCCGGTTACGAGAGCACGAGCAAGGAAGTTTAAAGAGGTACTCAATGGACTAATTCAAGAGGCATGGAATCAAGCAAGTTTGTGGAGGCCCATTGACCATGATCCACTTGGGCAACAAAGATTCATCAACATGATTCAAGTTCTAGAAGAATCCAGCTAGGGGCTAAGGCTAAGATTCAATTGGTTTATTGTTGTTAAGGCCTCCAATTTGTCTAAAGGATTAGAATTATTAATAAGTGGGCTTGAGGATGCTTAGCCCACATGTTTTATTTCTTATGAAGTAGGGTTTTCAAAGTTACTGTAGCGCCCACTGTTCATGCTACAGTACGTGCACTATTCTTTATTTTTAGGGTCTAATTGTAAGGCTTGTATGCCAAGTACTTTCCTTTTTCTATTTAGGCATGTGCTCAGCCATTTAAAGGGCTGAATGTCTTTCCTTTTTTCTTCAAGAGTCTTAGGAAAGTAAGAGATATTTCTTTACCCACAAGTAAGAGATATTTCCTAAGTAGGATAGCTATTTTAGGAAGATTCCTAATACTTGTAATGACTAGCCTATAAATAGGTATTTAGATCAATGAAAATTTAGATCATTATTCAGCAAATTTTGAGAGTGTTTTCTCTTTGGTTCTTTGACGAACTAAACGAATTTATCGGAATTCTCCGTAGCGTTCACCAACGACTTATCAAACGGGTTTCCACACCGTTTGGGGCATCTTCCTTTATACCAAGGTTCTTGTTTCACAAACAGTGGGTTGAGGTCTATATACCAAGGTTCTTGTTTGTTGTAAACAACGGGTCAAGGTCTACTATAAAATCTGTTCGTTAAACGATCTTGGGTTCTTTTCATTGTTGGTTCTTGTTATTCCGGCGGGTAACACATCACCAGGAGCTTACAATACTTTGGTCTCTAACAGAACTCAAAAGTACTAGGAGCACTCCACANGTTGTAAACAACGGGTCAAGGTCTACCATAAAATCTGTTCGTTAAACGATCTTGGGTTCTTTTCGTTGTTGGTTCTTGTTAGTCCGGCGGGTAACACATCACCAGGAGCTTACAATACTTTGGTCTCTAACAGAACTCAAAAGTACTAGGAGCACTCCAAATTTGAACGCCAAAGTAACGTTCAAACCATCATTTTAAAATCCTTGTACACACGTTTGAACGTCAATAATGTTCGAACGTTGGCTCCCAGCCTATAATACTTGGTTCGTCTTCTTCATTTCAAAATCACCGAAAACCCTTAAAAAGACCCAAAACCCTTGGTGACCCTTCATTTCCCAACCCTCAAAACCTCATCCATTTCAAATTTCCACCCAAAATCAAGCATCCCAAACACATTCCTACTTCATTTCTCCCATTTTTTACAAAAAAATCCGAACTTTTCAAGCCCATAACCCCTAAAACTGAGAGTCATGCCTCTAAGGATGAAAATGCCCGTTAGGCACAAAACAACCACTCAAGAGCCCAATTTTGTAGAAAAGGTGATCGCGGAACGAGAGAGGAGGCCACCTATTGCCCAAAGATATGATAGAACCCGCTTCCCTAATGCCCTCAAAGCGTATAGGTATGTAAATTACTTTTCAAGCCATTGTTTGTGAGCGAATAGTTGTGTTGTCAGACTTTATGGATTTGGGCTTCTATGCCAATACGGAGGCCCGAGGGGTAGAGTTTGTATTTGAGGAACGAAAGGGAGTTGGTGAAAAAATTGGTGCGGGAGTTTTACTCCAACGCTGAGATTGTAAATCGGGGTGATAAAAACCAATGTAAGAGGGACCCACATCAATGTTGATGTTGATAATATTGTGGAGATGCGGGCTGTGCCCCAGGTACAAAGGCCAAATTATCCCCCGAGGAAGAGTGTAAGGATGGATGTTGTGGGGTCAGAGTTGATAGGCTTAGCCACATTTTCTTGGGGAGGTCAGAGATTTTTCAAGCAAGGTGAGTTTACGGAGAAGTCCAAGATGTTGAATTTAATTATTGTCTACAACCTTGTCCCCATCGAACGGAAGAATGAAATTCACTTANAATTTGAACGCCAAAGTAACGTTCAAACCATCATTTTAAAATCCTTGTACACACGTTTGAACGTCAATAATGTTCGAACGTTGGCTCCCAGCCTATAATACTTGGTTCGTCTTCTTCATTTCAAAATCACCGAAAACCCTTAAAAAGACCCAAAACCCTTGGTGACCCTTCATTTCCCAACCCTCAAAACCTCATCCATTTCAAATTTCCACCCAAAATCAAGCATCCCAAACACATTCCTACTTCATTTCTCCCATTTTTTACAAAAAAATCCGAACTTTTCAAGCCCATAACCCCTAAAACTGAGAGTCATGCCTCCANCTATGAGAGATCATACTTGGCATTGAGGCCAAGTAGAGTGAGATTCTCTGACAGCAGGAGGAAATTCTCAACTATTTGAGGGGTGGATCTGGAGAAGCTGGAGAGACAAGAAAGTGATAGAGAGATTTTTGTNTAAGGATGAAAATGCCCGTTAGGCACAAAACAACCACTCAAGAGCCCAATTTTGTAGAAAAGGTGATCGCGGAACGAGAGAGGAGGCCACCTATTGCCCAAAGATATGATAGAACCCGCTTCCCTAATGCCCTCAAAGCGTATAGGTATGTAAATTACTTTTCAAGCCATTGTTTGTGAGCGAATAGTTGTGTTGTCAGACTTTATGGATTTGGGCTTCTATGCCAATACGGAGGCCCGAGGGGTAGAGTTTGTATTTGAGGAACGAAAGGGAGTTGGTGAAAAAATTGGTGCGGGAGTTTTACTCCAACGCTGAGATTGTAAATCGGGGTGATAAAAACCAATGTAAGAGGGACCCACATCAATGTTGATGTTGATAATATTGTGGAGATGCGGGCTGTGCCCCAGGTACAAAGGCCAAATTATCCCCCGAGGAAGAGTGTAAGGATGGATGTTGTGGGGTCAGAGTTGATAGGCTTAGCCACATTTTCTTGGGGAGGTCAGAGATTTTTCAAGCAAGGTGAGTTTACGGAGAAGTCCAAGATGTTGAATTTAATTATTGTCTACAACCTTGTCCCCATCGAACGGAAGAATGAAATTCACTTAGAGATGGCTCGCTTGCTATATGCAATAGGAAGGGGCCATACTATAGACCTTCCGACATTGATCTTGATAGAGATGATGAAGGGGTGTGATGTATTGAGAAATTTAATCCCCTTCGGTACACTCGTGACGGAGATGTGCTTGGACTATGGAGTCCAAGTCAGGCCATAGATGGGAGTGCAGAAGCCGTTGGGACCACTGAACAAGGCTTGTTTCCTATGGAGCCAAGGTCACAATGACGGCTCGGGGATGGGACAGATGTGCCACCAGCCCAGGGCACCGATGAGGTGCAGGATGTTTTGGATGAGGAAGAGGAGAGAGAGAGGCTGATAAATCCCATGAGTAGACCCATACTAAGGTAGGTCCTAGCACCCGACGGTCGCTATGAGAGATCATACTTGGCATTGAGGCCAAGTAGAGTGAGATTCTCTGACAGCAGGAGGAAATTCTCAACTATTTGAGGGGTGGATCTGGAGAAGCTGGAGAGACAAGAAAGTGATAGAGAGATTTTTGTACTTGAGATTTTTTGTGGATTGTTTTTGGATGTTGAATCTTTTGTACTAAACTATAATATTTTGTGAAATAAATGAATCAGTTTTTTTTTTCATTTTTATCGTTTTAAATGCATTTCTCAAAATTTAGCATTACATTGTTAATTGTTAAGAATATATGTTAATATTGAGATTGAATGCTAAAAATGACTAAAGCACATGATCGGTTTGACACCTCACCTAACAATCTAGACTTAAACACCACGTGTCTTTGAAAAATGGAAGTTTCTCTATACTTAAATTTCAAATGTACATTGGTATTTGTTATTCTTAAGGTACTAGATGACTAGACTCGAAAATGGAATTGATATATAACCGACATTCCTTGAAAAACCTGACATAACCAATGGAGATAACAAAAAATATCATGGTATGTTTCGAGCCTTATGATGCTTTTGAGAGAATATCAACGTTTTCTCTAGTAAGGTTTTTCACTGTCTATTCTTGAATAATCTCATTAAACTTGTTTTGATTGATGCAACTAGAGCAATCTATTGATATAGCCCACAAAGAATTTGTTCCATACGACATATACATGTGCACATACTTGAGAAAGAATCTTAGGCCATCTTTAATTTAATTTTGAATCTTAGTCATTTCTTTTATAAAATTATATTCCTAGTTAGTCGTGATTGAGCCTTTAATATATGAATTTTTTTTCAAGTAACCCATATGATAACCGAGCCATAGGAAAATATATTTGACATACCATTGCTATCTAATTTTCTTGCACCCTCTTATAGATCAGTATGATACAGAAAATCAAGAGAAAAAGAAAAGACGATGGTGACTAAGGTTGAATGAAAGAAAAGTCGGTGAAAACAACTGAAAAATAAAAGAGACAGAAAAATAGAAAATGGCCAAGAAAGTGAAAAATGAGATAAATGAAAGAAAGAAATACCATATAGGCAAAATTTCAAAAAGTTAAAAAGAGGTGTGCTACACTACATAAAGAAAATATAAGTTTTGAATACCATTGACGTCATTTTGTTAGCCATTGACCCCTGGCCACATTACAACCTATAGAAAGCCCTAATTGATCTCAAGTTTGATGCATGAATAGGTCGTCAACCAAAAGTGGGAGTCTGTTAAATAGTATTACCTTATTTGCATCAATATTCTTCCATGAGATTATGCCAAACATGATTAGTCTGTTCCTTAGATTTCACTCTTGTACAAATTATGCATGTGAATTTTCAATTAGCCTTCTTCTGATCACATGCCCTTTGAGAGAAAAGTCATTATAATCGGAGGGAATTTTAGTTGAGAGCATTCTAAGAGAGGTTTGTGAAATCAAAACTATCCATGGAAGTTGGTAAAGTAGAATGTTTGTTATATACCAAGTCTTGTTGCTAGAATGATTATTCCTACTACACAGGGAATTTCTAATACCAATGTGACAAATGCTTATTTTTTTTGCATAGAGTAAGTACCTATGAAAGAGAAGTGTTTGGGATATAAGTTGAAATTGAGGGTTGGGTGTCCCAACGACCATGGCGCTAACTCACTTTAACCAGTAATCTCACATACACATCTGTTCGACTGAAGTTTGGGGATAACTTCACTGAAAACCCTCACGAGTCAACATTCGTCTGCTAAGGGAAACCTAGGGGTTCAACAGNCCGACGGTCGCTATGAGAGATCATACTTGGCATTGAGGCCAAGTAGAGTGAGATTCTCTGACAGCAAGAGGAAATTCTCAACTATTTGAGGGGTGGATCTGGAGAAGCTGGAGAGACAAGAAAGTGATAGAGAGATTTTTTTNTTCAATTTTTGTAGTATTACTAGAGACTAGCAATATTTAGATTGGGGTGTGATTAGAGTTAAAATTAGCATCTTAATATGCATTTTTAAGACTAATTATGCTTTGATAGAGTTTCAGTAGAAAAATTGTACAAGGGCCTAAAGTCAATGGATACCAAACTTTCATGCAACACCCACATGTTATGGAAGAAAATTGGAGAAGTTTGAAACAAAGCATGAGCGTTCAAATGCCAATCCATGTTCGAACGTCCTTTTGAATTGTTTGAGGACCAGACTGCTGAAGTGATGATACACGACGTGTTGCAAATAGAAAGAAAACAAAGACGTACTTGAGTACCACGTTCGAATGCCAATCCATGTTCGAACATTGGCTTGAATTATTTGAGGACCAGACTACTGAGTGCAAAGGCAATGGTAGATGGCATGTTGTTGTTACTCTCACAGAAGAACAAATGCCACTTGAGTGGGAAGTTGAAACTCCATCCAGCATTTGACCGCCCATCAAATAAGACAGGAGACAATGTTCAAACACTCTCTAACGTTTGAACGTTATCCCCCAAACAGCCTGTAGAGTGGTTGATGTTTTATCCGCACTTTGGGGCACTCACTTTGACTTTGAAGACCTTGTACTATTCCTTCACACTTCCTCACCCCTCCTCCTTGCCTATAAATACTCCCATTGTGGGAGCTTCAAAGGGCTTACACTTAGAGCTAGAGCTAGTTGCAGAGTTAGTCTTAGACTTAGACTTGCATTTACTTGCTTATTGAATGATTCAATGCATCTAGCAAAGCAAAGGTACTTTGTACAACCATGCATACTTTCTATGACATATATGACTCTTGGCATAGAAAGATTCATTGGTTCTAGGCAAGTACTCCAGCTAGATCTTCATGACTACATTTCAATCTTCACCATTATTGTGCTTCATTTAAAGAATGGAATACTAATGCAATGGTTGGATGTCTTGTAGAAACACTTAATTTTTTGTAGATGGGTTGAGTTTTGGCACAAAAAATTCTTGTAAACCTCTACAAAGACATTGAAACCATACTCTTAATTATGATAATCTANTGGATGTCTTGTAGAAACACTTAATTTTTTGTAGATGGGTTGAGTTTTGGCACAAACAATTCTTGTAAACCTCTACAAAGACATCGAAACCATACTCTTAATTATGATAATCTATCCTTATCTTCCAATTAACTTCATGTTGACATAGGGGTTAATTGAGTTCCCAAGCACAAGCATAACAACTGGATGATTAACTACATGTTCAAATCCTCAAGCTAAAGGGTGACTTATACATTTGATAATTTATTATATTTTGTCTAGAAAGTCCCTTTGGAAAGAATCTTATATTATGTCCAAGAAAACCCATAACTTTTAATCTGAAGGGTTCCAGTCACCTGGTCTCTGTCACTACTTACTTCAAAACACCAACAATAGTTCCATGTGGATTTGACTTCGGACTTAACCAGATTATTACTATAACTTGACCGCTTGCACTTGGGTGTACACATTTTGGATCAAGTTAGTTTCTTCTTTAGACCTTGAAAGACCACCGGTTGTACGCCAAGTTCAAAAGTGTTAATTTTGGGTAATGTGGGTGAAATTTATGGGACACCTAGTGTCAGCTTTGAGTGTATTCGTGGACCCGAAGAAGGTTGACGTTGTCATGAATTGGGAGAAGCCAAAGTTAGTCTTCGAGATACGCAGTTTCTTGAGATTGGTGGGGTATTACCAGAGGTTCATTGAGAATTTTTCCCGACTAGCTGCACCTATTACTAGATTGACCAAGAAGGAGGTTATGTTTCAATGGGATGACTCTTGTAAGAGGGCATTTCAAGAGTTGAAGAGGAGGCTTACTCTAGCTCCAATTTTGGTAGTTTTGGAGAGGGATAAAGGTACACAATGTACTGTTATGCCTCTAAGGATGAAATTGGGTGTGTTTTGATGCAGTCCAGGAGGGTGGTAGCTTATGGTTCACAGTAAATGAAGAGCCATAAGTGGAACTACCCCACATGACATGGAGTTTGGCAGCTATTGTCTTTGCTTTGAAGGTATGGTGCCATTATCTGTATAGAAAGTAGTTGGAGGTGTTTTCGGACCACAAAAGTTTGAAGTGCATCTTCACTCAATGGGACCACAATATGAGGCAATGCTAGTGGATGAAGTACCTAAAGGATTATGACTTCACTTTGTATTACCATCCCGGTAAGACAAACATGGGGGCTAATTCACTCAGCCAGAAGTCACGAGGAGTTTTAGCTAGTATAGCTTCCCAGGAGTGACAAATGCCTGAGACTGTGGGACAGTTTGGGCTACATTACAAGGGTCAGGCTAAGGGCACTTTTGGGAGTCTAGTGGCTACACCTTCCCTACTGAGTAGAATGATTGCATCCCAGGGGAAAAATACGAAGATATTGTCCAACAGGGATAGAGCATAGTTGGGCACAAGTGATGAAGGTTGAGTCATTCACATGGATGGTAATCTTTGGTTTAAGGGAAAGGTTGTGGTTCCCTAGTCTATGGATTTGAGAAAGGAGATCCTCAGGGAGTTTTATTTCTCCCATTTTGTTGTGCATAAAGATGTACCATGATCTTCGCCACCATTATTATTGGAGCGGTATGAAGAAACACGTCAGAGACTTTGTTAGTAGATATCTCACACGTCAGCAAGTCAAGCCAGCAAGGTTGCTCCTGCCATTGGAGGTGATTGAGTGGAAGTGAGAGCACGTCACTATGAATTTTGTGACCACATACCACGGACGTCTCGTGGTTATGACGTGGTGTGAGTGAAAGTGGATCAACTTATGAAGTCAACACAATTTTTGGCAATGCGGATGACCTTCACACTAGAGAAATTTTGCAGATTGTATATACAAGAGATATTCTGGTTACATTGGGTATCCGTATCCATAGTATGGATTAGGTAGAGGAGGAGCATTTACCCTTAGTACAGTTCACATACAACAATAATTATCAAGTGAGCATACAGATGGCACCCTACGAGGCATTTTATGAAAGGCCATGTCGTTCTCCGATTTGTTGGATGGAGCTTAGAGAAAGAAATTTTATGATCTGAATTTAATTAGAGACACCTTGNGATGGCACCCTACGAGGCATTTTATGAAAGGCCATGTCGTTCTCCGATTTGTTGGACGGAGCTTAGAGAAAGAAATTTTATGATCTGAATTTAATTAGAGACACCTCGGAGAAGGTGGACTTGAGATGAAAGCTTCTTCTCATGGCTCAGAACTGATAGAAGAGCTATGCCAACAGGTAGTGACGACCTCTAGATTTTAGGGTTAGAGTTCATGTCTTCTTGAAGGTGATGCCTAAGAGGGGAGTAGTCAGGTTCAAAAAGCGAGGGAACCTATCACCGAAGTACATTGGGTCCTTTGAGGTACTTTAGAGGGTTGGCACAGTTGTTTACCAGTTGGCGTTAACGCCAAATCTATCGGGTGTTCATGTGGTGTTTCATGTCTTCATGCTCCGAAAGTACACTGCAGATCCTACACATATAATGGGTTGAAGTGAGCTAGTTATTGATAGGGATAGGATCTTTGAGGAGGGACCGGTGCGTATTATGGATAGCCGAGAGCGTGTTTTACAAGGCAAGACCATTGAGGCGTGAGGACACTATAAGCACTTGTTATATGTTCTTATTCAAGGGTGGAGGTATTGATGAGAGCCAAGGTGGGCCTACTCTTAAAAGATCCTTGGCATGTCTAAATGGGTCAATTACAAGATCAAGAGCCAAGAAGATCAAGGAAGCAATGCAAGGATTGGTGGGATGAAGCTAACAAGAGCCCAACACTCAAGATGGGCTTGAAAGAAGGAGAACCAATTTTGATCCACTTGATCCAAGGTATGGAAGACATGAAGACATGACTTAGAGATAGGGGGTTTTGTTGTTAAGGCTTTCAATTTGTTTAAAGAATTTTTATTATTAGTTTAGAATAAGTGGGTTTGAGGATGCTTAGCCCACACATGTTTTATTTCTTATGAACTAGGGTTTTCGTAGTTACTATAGCGACACACTATTCATGCTACAGTAACCGCTCACTATTCACTCTTTTTAGGGTCTAATTTGTAAGGCTTGTATGTCAAGTACTTTCCTTATTCTATTTAGGCATGTGATCAGCCAATTAAAGGGCTGAATGTCTTTCTTTTTCTTCAAGAGTTTTAGGAAAGTATGAGATATTTGTTTACCAACAAGTAGGAAATATTTCTTAAATAGGATAGCTATTTTAGGAAGTTTCCTAATCCTTGTGATGGCCAACCTATAAATAGGTGTTCTATCAATGAAATAGGGGAGGCAATATATAATGAATTTTGATTGTGAGTTGAGTTTAGTTTAGTCCTCTTGTTCTTAATTGAATTTTTTAACTTATCAAAGGTAAATCACAACCTTTGTGGCGTTCCTCCTTGTAATCTGGGTTCTTGAGAATTCAACGAGTCCAAATTTGAATATAATCTAAGTTCTTGAAATGAGTTCTCAACGGGTTTAGATTCTCCATCCATAGACTTGAGTTTGGCTTTCTTGGGTTGTTTTTTCAATATTGTTGTTGGGTCTTAAAGCAAGTCGATTGGGGTTCACATCAAGCATAATCTCATAGTCATGTACTATCATATGACTATTGCATATGCATGTAGTTATATGTGCATGCGTGTGTAAATTTTGAAGACGAAATTTCTTAAAGGGGGAAAAATGTAAAATTCGAGAAAATTTAAAATTTTATTACGATGGGCAAAATGGTAATTAGCCACTGTGGTACGGGTAAAAAATCTAAATTTTTTTAGAACTCAAATGGCAAAACGGACCTCACCATTAGATTTATCTCACAAAATCTAGAAACCAAGGCAATTTTTGTTGAATTTTGAGATAGAAAATTTTTTACATTTTACGATGCGATCGAGTGTTGCGTGACGAAAATAAACACGATTGAGATTTAATTGCAAATCATGAAAAAAAAATTTAATTTAGTTTAGATAAAATATTTTGAACATAACATGGAACAAGATTTAATTGATTTGGAATAAAAATGGATTAGGAAAAGATTGGAAGTGTGGCGCAATGTGGGCGAAGTATTACGGGGTATAAATAGGAAAAAAAAATTAGATTTTTCTCCCTATTTACACCGGTTTTTTTGATAGAGANTTGGAAGTGTGGCGCAATGTGGGCGAAGTATTACGGGGTATAAATAGGAAAAAAAATTAGATTTTTCTCCCTATTTACACCGGTTTTTTTGATAGAGAGAGAGAGAGAGAGAGAAACTCAAGAAAATCTCTAGCTTCTTGCAATCTATGGCCAACCATTCTTCGAATCTCTTCGGGACAAGAACAAGAGCTGTTCTACATGACAAGAACTACGTCTACGTACAATCTATCGCAGATTTCGCAAGGGTCTTAAGAATGACATTTTTTAAAATCAAGGTTTAACGTTTGAGTTGGGTTTCTTGAAGCTTTCTTTATTGATTAAACCTAATTAGTATGTAAATTGATATAATTAAATAAGTACATTTTGTAAGATAAATCATTTAAACACTGTAAATTAGGGTTTGTGCGTAAGTTAGGGTTCTATGTGTGTTATGTTTAAAATTTCAGGGTTTTATGCGGAATTGCTGGAAAATATGAGGAACAATCTATCAAAGCTTGAAAGAACAAGGGAAGCAAGTATAAAATAACCAAGAAATAGCCAACACAACAAAGTGGATCAGCATCACTTTTCCAACAAATCACCACCGTCTAGACGGTGGAGGTAGAGTTCGGATGGTGGCTCCAAGGGGGTGAGCTTTATCCTCCACCTCTTGCTTGATTCTTGCCTATAAATATGTGACCATCCTTCATTTGAATTCGGCTAGGCTGGGAGAGGAGAGAAAGAAAGAGAAAGGAAAGAAAGGGAAAGAAAGAAAGGAGAAAGGGAGAAAGCCATAGAGAGAAGTCAAGATCCGATCTATCCTACTCTCCGGCCAAAACTCTGTATTTCTACATTTCTGTTATGTCTTTCTATTTGGAGGATTGAACTGCCGCCACCTTTGTGTCAAAACTGATATTAAGGGTGGTTGTATTTCAATTGTTCCTTGCAAAAGAAGTGTCTGTTTCTGTATTCTATTTACTGTTGTAATGAAAATGAATGAACAATTATTATTAACAAAATCAAACCCAAAGTTCGAAGTTCAATATGTTTTTTTTGGTGTTGAAAGCTCAATATGTTTTCGAACAAATTGCAAACATAACCTAGCAATAAAACATATCGAATGATTACTCTATTTATAAATGTTGGAAAAAAATATCCAACTGAATTATGTAGTACATATCCTTAATAGCATAAGGGACATAAACCTTGATAAAAAAAAATTCTTGTTCTTTCTTTTCAAGTAGCCAAAAAGTGTGGCAAAGAAATTCCAGCTCCAACCACCATAAATAAAGCTTATCCGACATAATGAAGATCAAAATCATCAAATATCAAATAATCCAACCTACATGCACCACAACTTCCATCACCACCAGCCCATGGCCACCACCACTACCTAAAATATCCAACTCATCGTTATTAACAATTAAGTGTTTGAAAACCAAACCATGGAGTGCATGGCCTGCAATAAAAAAAATATTTTTCTCCAACATCAAATCCAAATAATCCAAATCACCTAATTTAGCATACACATCCAACAAAGTTGTTCCAATAATCCCATTATTAATATTCATATTTATTAATGTTTGTTTAAGCTTTTCATGGATCTGTTTTCCCCTTACCAAATCTGTAAATATCCCCATGCTTCAAGAACCACCACAAAAGACAACCAATTCCCTTTTACTCTAAACTCATCCTTATAAGAATGCATTTTAGTTAATTAATTTATACCATTTGGCAAGTACTCTAGTTAATGGTGCAAGAAACAATGGAGTGAGTTTGAACTGTATGATGATGTGTTGTGTGTGAGGGATGCCTATGTAAATGAACAGTGAAGCGATAAAGAAGATAAGAATTTAAGTGGTTCACTAAACTGAACAGTTTGGTTAATCCACTAAATGGAGTCTCTTGCTTCTATGTTCGTTGTATCTTTGATGTATTGCATATATAACTATATTGACCTAACCTATTCTAATTAATACATTTATTTCTGGCGTATCATCTGTAATACCCCGCATTTTCTTTTATATATGTATATAGATATATAGTAAATAATTGTGGTAAAAAAATGTGGATATATGTAATGATGTGTGTTTGAATTTGGTAGATTGGAAAAGTAGAGATTTAAAATATTAGTGAAAATAATAGTTGAAATTTGGTTTTAATAAGTGAAAATATGAAATTTTAGGTCCTAGAACTTGTATTAAATAGGTTTGGTGTAGAAAAATGTGTTGAAGAGGTTTGGGATAGATTTGGTTGGCTTAGGAATGGATTGGAAATGGAAAAGAGACGAAGATAGGCTGTGAACAGTGCACTGCTGCAACTTCAAGCTCGATTTAGACCTTGATGTAGTTAATATCTCCACAACTTAAAACATGAAAGTTTTAGAGCTCTTTTTTATTATTCCATAGCATCTTGAATCATCTCAATCGGAGGTTGGATGAGAGAGTTATACTCAGATAACAAAACAATGTCGAAATAGTTCAATTAGCTTCGTTTTGCATTTAATGTCTCTATTTGCATCCTAAATCAAAATATAAGAATAATTAGTATTTTTAGGCTTCAAATAAGTATAAAAGGCTTTAAGAAATACCCTTTATCACCTTTTGTTTGCAAACATCTCAAAACTTCATTAATAGCTGATTCGGATGGGTAAAATAGAAACTTTAGTGTTCGGGTGTACGTTGACTTGGGTTTTGAGATAAATCATAAACATAAATATTTTCAGGTTAAAATAACATTAAAAATGAATCCGGAACATCGACAAATCTTAGGGTAGTCATATGGATCAAATTGGAGATTCTTATTGGCAAAATCATAAATTTGGAGAAACCCAAAACAGCCTGTGAACAGTGTTTTCGGGGCTGCTATATTTTAAACTCATTTTCATCTCATTTGCTCTCATTTCCTTCACACCCCCACACCTCTAGAAACCCTAGAGAGCATTAGAGAAGAAGAAAGGAAGGGAAAAACAAAATATTCAAGGGTGATTCAAGATCAAATATTCTTGTTCTTCACACCAAAGCTAAGGATTCAA
>CAUOFW020003280.1:1017179-1079528 GCA_963454935.2 Ilex paraguariensis
AAAAGTAGAGATTTAAAATGTTAGTGAAAATAATAGTTGAAATTTGGTTTTAATAAGTGAAAATATGAAATTTTAGGTCCTAGAACTTGTATTAAATAGGTTTGGTGTAGAAAAATGTGTTGAAGAGGTTTGGGATAGATTTGGTTGGCTTAGGAATGGATTGGAAATGGAAAAGAGACGAAGATAGGCTGTGAACAGTGCACGTGAACAGTGCACTGCTGCAACTTCAAGCTCGATTTAGACCTTGATGTAGTTAATATCTCTCACAACTTAAAACATGAAAGTTTTAGAGCTCTTTTTTATTATTCCATAGCATCTTGAATCATCTCAATCGGAGGTTGGATGAGAGAGTTATACTCAGATAACAAAACAATGTCGAAATAGTTCAATTAGCTTCGTTTTGCATTTAATGTCTCTATTTGCATCCTAAATCAAAATATAAGAATAATTAGTATTTTTAGGCTTCAAATAAGTATAAAAGGCTTTAAGAAATACCCTTTATCACCTTTTGTTTGCAAACATCTCAAAACTTCATTAATAGCTGATTCGGATGGGTAAAATAGAAACTTTAGTGTTCGGGTGTACGTTGACTTGGGTTTTGAGATAAATCATAAACATAAATATTTTCAGGTTAAAATAACATTAAAAATGAATCTGGAACATCGACAAATCTTAGGGTAGTCATATGGATCAATTTGGAGATTCTTATTGGCAAAATCATAAATTTGGAGAAACCCAAAACAGCCTGTGAACAGTGTTTTCAGGGCTGCTATATTTTAAACTCATTTTCATCTCATTTGCTCTCATTTCCTTCACACCCCCACACCTCTAGAAACCCTAGAGAGCATTAGAGAAGAAGAAAGGAAGGGAAAAACAAAAGATTCAAGGGTGATTCAAGATCAAATATTCTTGTTCTTCACACCAAAGCTAAGGATTCAAAGTAGGGGTTTTCTCTCATTCACTTACATTGAGGCTAGGGTATTTATATATGTATGTTTTGGCTATCAATGGTATATATATGCTATGGAATCATCCTCTCTTAGGCTTTTTGCAAGGATTACATGTTTTGAACAAAGTAGGGTTTAATACTCATAAAATCTCCTTTCTAGTTTTAAAATCCAAATTTTTTGGAGAGTGATGTATTTCCTTCCTAAATGCTTTCTTTATTATAGATTTTGAATNAATTAATGGTTATTATTTGTATGTGGTGCTCGTTTATTCATTTATGTAATGTTTTTAAATAAACTTGAGATCCTTTTTAAATGTCACTGCTTTATTTCAAATTATGTATCTATGTTATGTTAAAATTGAGACCGACCATTTTAAATCCTTTTCTAAACCTTGTATGGGTTTGAGAGAATTTTTCTAGAGAGCTTCGTGCTCACCCCCTGTCGCTAGCATTTTTCAGATTACCCGCTTGAGGAGGAGGACGTAAGGGTCGAGGAGCCCGCTACTTGGGAGACTCCACTTGACGGGAGTGTGGATCCCGAGGTGAACGCATAGAGCGACCTCCTTTCCTTTTGTACTAGACTAGGACATTCTTTTGGAACATTGTGTAGTCTAGCTTCTTTTGTTTATTCCGCTGCGCTCCTTTAATTAATTTTTGAGATGTAATAGCCATGACTTGGGGCTTATTCTTTTGGATAATGTTGTAAATATTCGTGGATGACAAATGAAGTCTTGTTTCTTAAGGGATTATATTAGTGCTCTCATGATATGAATGATTTTAGAATGTAATGCCGTCCAGGGTGTGTTTTGGGGCATTACATCATCCAAGTAAAACTTCATGTGCTTCACCTAGACGATCACACTTGCCATACACATCAATTAAAGCACATCCAATGACACCATCCTCCTCCAAGGAATAAATAATATTAAAATAGTTACTTAAACTAATAAAAAGGCCATGAACTTGCTTTCCATTGTTGAGCAAAGAAAGCTTTGCACACACACAAATAAAATAGGCACAATTGCAATGTAATCTCAATTAACGTGCAAAATACACAAACAAACAAAATATCAAGCCCAAAAAAGTAAAATAAAATGTCAAATTCAAACACAAATAGTTCAAATAGAAACAACAGAATGAGCAAAACTAAGAATCTTTCTTCAGCCATACTTTCATTTTTGGCTAAATATGTCAACTTCCTCCCCACTATTCTTTGTTTTCTTTAGGATGACATATCCTTAACCCCCAAGATTTACACCTAGAAAAGCACGTGGTAGAAACTATAATTAGATGGCAACTCCCCTTCATATTTTTTTTGGTAGAAACTATAAAATAGATATATTTGTTTCTTAATTTTGCATCTCTCCAGCTTCTAGGGTTCCCAAGAACATGACACGTACAATATCCATCATGTTGGAAGTAAATTATTGTTGATAAATATTTCCCATATTTCATGACAATATGAACAACAATGGGCAAAGTCAATAGAATACCTTCAGTTGGGGCATTTTTTGAAATTGCAGGTTATACTCGATCAATAGTCAACCAATGAGCTACAACGGCAGTATTTAAAGGGATTTTCGTAAAGGTATTCAATAACTTGGAATACATTAGGTAGTTTGATTTAAAAATTTTATTCCCCTTAGTCTTTGATATGACCACCTTGGAAATTCATCCTTTTCCATATCCATATCCATGCACAGTAGAAGGGCAAACAAAAAAAGGAAGGGATGAACAATATCAATTTATTATTATTGAATTACCAGCAAAACAATATGCACCGACTAACATAGAATTTATCTTACCACTCCAATGGACCGCACTTTGTTACCAAACCGAAAACCATCACAAACATCTTCAGGCACAAACACAATCTAAACTAAAGTTTCACACAAAGTCACTATGTTAATGAAGGGCATGCCCACTTACCGATTGTATTTGAAAACACAATGACACTCAAAGGAATTTTGTTACCTTCATTAGTTTAATTTGGGTGAAGCACCGCAATCATGAAATTCATCAAACACCTAAATGGGAAAAAAAACAATTCAATGGATTAAGAATGATTAGTACTATCATTAGCTTTAATTTCATTTCAATAAAACAATCATAAATGTTGTGTTACACAGAGCAAGGTTCTAACCAATTTTAAAGCAAAGAATGATTATTGTGTGTCTATCTTCCAATCAATTGAGCAATTAAGTTTGTTAAATCCTCTTTTCTAAGCTGCAGAAAGATTGATTTCAGGAAAATGAATGGTAACTGAACAAACAAATGAGAGAAAAAAATAAACAAATGGAGTGCTTTGGCAAAAATTAAGCAAAAACTCTCTGAAAACTTTTGTCAAACATGTGGTGTCTATGGTTGGTGATGGAGGTGTAGGGTGTACGTGTGTGGGATTGAATCTTTGACAAAGATCTTCAAGGAACCCTTTGGCCAAAAAAAGTATAACCCAAACATCCTTCTCCTTGACCAAACATAGCAATTTCTGACTTATATGAGGACTCACCACATCCACCAGTACCCAGATATACCACACCCCTAGAAAGAAGACAATCCTTCCTCAAAATTACCCACCATTGAAGACTTTTGAGGTTCTTAGTGCACATATGAAGTGCAAAGATGATCGTCACCAACCAGATCACCCCTTATGTCTCTGTGTGTTTCCTCGCCAGCCCAATTTTCAACACCCTCCATGTCGAACATCTTCCAAGCATCTCAAAAAACCTCTTTAGCGTTCAATTTGAACTTCAACACACTTTTGCTGCAATNCATTATGTCTCTGTGTGTTTCCTCGCCAGCCCAATTTTCAACACCCTCCATGTCGAACATCTTCCAAGCATCTCAAAAAACCCCTTTAGCGTTCAATTTGAACTTCAACACACTTTTACTGCAATCTGAACCATTCAGAGAAAAGGTGGGGGCAGGATGGGGGTTAGTGTATGTGTGTGTGAGAGAGAGAGAGAGAGAGATGAGGGATACCTGGGAGGGTTAGCAGTGGCAGCGATGGTGGTGGTGTTGCTGACAAAGTGGCGTTGGTGATGGTGGTATTGCTGGTGGTGTTGCTGGGGCGTAACACACACACACACAGAGTAAGGACTAACAGAGGGAAAAAAAAAAAGAAGAAACNTGGTGGTGGTGTTGCTGACAAAGTGGCGTTGGTGATGGTGGTATTGCTGGTGGTGTTGCTGGGGCGTAACACACACACACACACACAGTAAGGACTAACAGAGGGAAAAAAAAAAGAAGAAACAACAATGAAGCAGAGGAATGGCTAGAGAGAGGTCTGATTTTGAGAAAAAAAAAAGAGATGAAGGGGAACAACCTCTCTGACAGAAGAGGTGATTGAGAGGGGTCTGATTTTGAAAAATAATATGAGTGGAAAGAGAAGAATTTGGGGGAAAATAAGGGGATATTGGTGGTCGTTGGATGAATTGATTTGAGACCGTAGGATTTATTTGTTGAAGTCGCCCTATTTTATATTATATTATATATATATATATATATATAATATTGAGCGTTATTTAATATTCTATACTAACTAGTATTATGAACTTCATGCATGATACAGTGATGTACGTAATTGGATGTTACTACGTAGCTTGGAATTATGTCATCAATGAATCATCAACCTATCGGTTAAATATCTATGGTGTTCTAATGACATGGCTTGACCTCCAGGAGCACTGAGGATGTTCTACTATTGCATGGTACAATTGTCAGATTAATGATCTAAGTAATCCTCCTGAATGGCTTGACCTTTTGGATTACTAGGGTTGTTTAACTAATACAAGATATAAAAGTTGTCAGATAAATAACCTAAATGATCCTCATGAATGACTTGACCTTTTGGATTATTAGGGTTATTTAACTGATACAGACTATAATATTGTCAATTGAGTAATTCAAGTGATCCTCATGAATGACTTGACCTTCTTGTTTACTTGGATTAGTCAATTGTCATATATAATACCACCAGCTAACCTAAAAAGTTGTTGTGTTATGGTTTAACATACGTATTACCACCAGCTAACTTAAGAAGTTGTTGTGTTATGGTTTATATACATCAGACCTACCAGTTGACTTTTCAGTGCCTTGGAAATTAATTGTTGTAAGGTAGCATTTCCAATACTTAACCAATATAAAACATATGAGACCCTTAAACTGAAGGGTACTTTTCATATTATTGTCCATNTATACATCAGACCTACCAGTTGACTTTTCAGTGCCTTGGAAATTAATTGTTGTAAGGTAGCATTTTCAATACTTAACCAATATAAAACATATGAGACCCTTAAACTGAAGGGTACTTTTCATATTATTGTCCATTAACAATCTATTTACACATTTCATTTATTTAAACTAGTTATCAATCTAAGCTCACATCACAAGTTATCTCGTGCTACATTACTTTAACAATAACTTCATTGTTCTTATTTTAAATTCTAATCACAAAAACTCTTTGTGGGATCAATCTTGGACTTAAATCAAGAAAACTACAATTAGTCCACTTATACTTGGGTGTATAATATAAATTCGATCATGAAATAGATTGAATCAAGTTTTTGACGCCGTTGCTGGGGAGTTATGCTNTTACTTTAACAATAACTTCATTGTTCTTATTTTAAATTCTAATCACAAAAACTCTTCGTGGGATCAATCTTGGACTTAAATCAAGAAAACTACAATTATTCCACTTATACTTGGGTGTATAATATAAATTCGATCATGAAATAGATTGAATCAAGTTTTTGACGCCGTTGCTGGGGAGTTATGCTAATTTGAAATTAAATAAAATAATGAAATTGTTTACTTGTATTATATGTCTATAAATTGTTTGTTTTATTTTTGAAATAGTTTATGTCTATTCGTTCATCAATAGGTTCTGTAAATCAGTTATCTCCTTCATATTCATCATCTTCATCTACCCAAGCATCGTTTGAATTAAGTATGGCTCAAAACGTACCTAAGGAACAATTTCCTAGAGAGCAGGAAATAGTTTAAAATATTGGACCATTAAGAGAATATTTACATCCTACACGAATTAATGTCCTGTCATGTTTTTCTTTTCCAACAGACGCTCCAAATCTTAATATTAAGTTAGACACAATACATTTATTACCACAGTTCCATGGTTTGAAAACTAAAAATCCTTATGTGCATATGAAAAAAATTGAAAAAGTCTGTGGAACTCTGCAAGATAATTCTAAAATACTCAAATTAAAACTTTTTCCTTTTTCTTTGAAAGATAAAGTAAACTGGTGGCTTAACTCTTTACGAGTTAATTCTATCACAAATTGGCAAACTTTGCAAACTGAATTTTTTAAGAACTTTTTCCCTATACATCGTACTAATACATTAATACGTCAAATAATGAATTTTTCTATAAAAGATGGTGAAACTTTTTATCAATGTTGGGTGAGATTTAAAGATCTTCTCCAAACTTGTCCACATCATGCATTTGAAAACTAGACTTTAGTTAGTTTTTTTTATGATGCTCTTCTACTTGCAATGTGACAATTTGTTGAAATGATGACCCGAAAAAATTTATGAGTAAAAATCCTAAAGAAGCGTTTCAATTTTTTGATACTATTTTGAAGAGTTCCCAAATGTGGGACTCAACTTCTTCAAATATAATAGAAACTAAGCCATCTACATCCGAAAAAGGGAAATATGTATTAAAAGAAGATGATGACTTAAGAGTAAAAATGACTAATTTATCTCAAAAATTAGGAGTCTTTGAGATGAAAAAAATAAAACAAGTGTCTGTTGTATCTACTACTGATCAAATATGTGAAATTTTTGTGTTGTCAGAATATCCTACAGTAGAATGTCCAATTGTACCTGCATTTAAAGAAGTTTTAATTGAACAATCTAATATTGTTCCAAATNATTAGGAGTCTTTGAGATGAAAAAAATAAAACAAGTGTCTGTTGTATCTACTACTGATCAAATATGTGAAATTTGTGTGTTGTCAGAATATCCTGCAGTAGAATGTCCAATTGTACCTGCATTTAAAGAAGTTTTAATTGAACAATCTAATATTGTTCCAACTTATAATAAAACTTATTTAAATCTATATTCTAAAACTCACAATTCAGATTGGAGAAATTATCCAAATTTTAGTTGGAGAAATAGACAACCCACAAATCAAACACAAGGTTCACCATAACCACAAAATTAACAACAATATCAACCATATCAACCCCCACATAAAAAAACTTTGGAAGATACTATGAATCAATTTTTTCAAAGTCAAATGAGTTTTAACACTCAAACAACTCAAACTTTTAATGATTTTAAAATTCAAACTTCTCTGAGCATTAAAAATATCGAGTCATCTTAGCTAAATTAACTCAGTCTATATGTATGTCAGAAAAAAGGAAAATTCTCATCTCATCCTAAACCTCCACAAAGTCAAAATCAAGCAAATTCTATGTTGTCTGAATCGTCTCCTAGTCAAGTACAAGCAATCATAACACTAAGGAGTGGTAAGGTGATAGACAAAACTATTAAACCAAAAATTTCCAAAAAAAAATATGTAAGTCAATTTCTGTTAATGAACCACTTGAACCTGAACTTCAGTCGAAAAATAACCAGAAATACAAAATGAGAAAGATCATTCATGTCCTATTCCTTTACCTTTTCCTCAAAGGGTCAAGAAGCCTTCATCTGAAGTACAAAGAAAGCATTTCTAACTGAATAAGTTAGTACTATAATACAACATAATACTCTTCTTAAGTACAAAGATCCTGATAGTTCTACAATCTCACGCATCATTGGAATTTTTTGAATTGAACAAACTCTACTAGACCATGGAGCCAGTTGTAATTTAATGTCATATTTGGTGTATACACAACTAGGTCTAAGTGAGCTAAAACCTACCAATGTTACACTACAATTAGCAGATAGATCTATAAAAACTCCACGAGGAATTGTGGAAGATGTTATTATCCAAGTTGATCAATTCTATTTCCCAGTAGATTTAATCGTTTTAGATACACAACTAATTTTTCATGCATCTACACACATCCCTGTTATTTTGGATCGACCATTTCTAGCTACATCAAATGCGTTGATAAATTGTAGAAATGGAGTCATTAAACTTTCATTTGGAAACATGACCTTGGAATTGAATATTTTTAACAGTACAAAATAACCTAGAGAAGAAGATTAAGTGCATGAAATAAATTGTATTGAGTCATTAACTTAGAGTTTTTTTGAAGAAGTTTTTCTATAAAAAGAATTATATACATTAGAGTCTGTATTCAACAATGAATCTGAAAATATAAAATATCCAAAATGTGAAAATCTATTATTTAAATCTATAGAATCCAATGTCAAAGTTTTTAAACCAAATTTAAAACCACTTTCAACTAATTTGAAATATGTTCTTTTAGAAAAAGATGAAATTTATCCTATAACTATATCATTGAATTTATCTGAAAGTCAAGAAAAAGAATTCACAATAGTATTGAAAGATCACCAAAATGTTATTGGATGAACAATAGTAGACACAAAGGGTATAAACCCACTTCTATGTACTCATTGTATATATTTAGAAGAAAATGCTAAACCATCTCGTTAAATGCAAAAAAGATTAAATCCACACCTGAAAGAGGTAGTTCGCAATGAAGTACTTAAACTATTGGATGCAAATATTATTTATCATATATCTTATAGTAAATGGGTAAATCCTGCACAGGTAGTCCCTGAGAAGTCTTGTATCACTGTAATAAAAAATCAAGAGAATGAAGTAGTCCCTATGCGTACAGTCACAAGTTGGCGTGTGTGTATTGACTATCGAAAGCTAAATTCCTTTACCAAAAAATATCACTTTCCATTGCCTTTCCTAGATTAAGTAGTAGAAAGAATAGCTGGTCATGCATATTATTGTTTTCTAGATGGATATTCTGGTTATAATCAGATTGAAATTGAAATAAATGATCAAGAAAAAATTACATTTACATGTCCTTTTTAGAACTTTTGCATATAAAAGGATGTCTTTTGGATTATGTAATGCTCCAACTACCTTTCAACATTGTATGCTAAGTATATTCAGTGATATGGTAGAACGTTATATAGAAGTTTTGTGGAGGATTTTTCAGTATATGGTGATTCATTTCATTTATGCTTAGAAAATCTTGAAAAAGTACTCATTGGATGTGAAGAAACAAACCTTGTATTAAATTTGAAAAAATATCATTTTATGGTTACACAAAGTACTGTTTTAGGTCATGTAGTGTCTGAAAAAGGGATCGAAGTTGATAAATCTAAAATCGATTTGAAAGCTAATTTTTCATCTCCAAAAACTGTAAAAGATGTTCTCTCTTTTCTAGTTCATGCAAGATGTTATAGAAGATTTATTAAAAATTTTAGTTCAATATCTAGAACTATATGTAATCTTTTATGTCAGGATGCATTATTTGAATGGAATGAATCATGTCAATTAGCATTTGATAAATTAAAAAGCATGCTTATTTTCGCACCTATTATGCAACCTCCTGACTGGTCTGTACCTTTTGAATTAATGTGTCGTGCAAGTAATTATGCAGTAGAAGCTATATTAGGTCAAAGAAATGATAAAAAAAATCTTACGTTATTTACTATGGGAGCAAAACTCTGAGTGATGCACAAATGAATTATTCAACCACAGAGAAAAAACTACTTGCTATTGTGTTTGCTTTAGATAAATTTTGTTCATATCTGGTTGGATCATCAATTGTTGTATTTACAGATCATGTAGATTTAAAATATTTACTTACTAAGAAAGATATTAAACCATGTCTCCTACGATGGATTTTATTACTTCAAGAATTCAATCTTATCATTAAAGATAAGAAAGGAGTAGAGAATGTGGTAGCAGATCACTTGTCAAGACTAAATTATGAAATAAAGGAAGAACCAACTCCAATTAGAGAAACCTTTCTAGATGAACAACTATTTGTAATAATAGAAGTATCGTGGTATGTAGATATGGCTAAATATTTAGTGACTGGTATTACTCCTTCCTGGTGTAATAGATATAAGTTTCTAAGCAAGGTATGTTATTATTTCTGGGAAGATCCTTATTTGTTTAAGTATTGTAAAAAAAAAATAATAAGGCACGATATACCTAATCATGAAATAGGTTAGGTAATTCAGTTTTGTCACTCTGAAGCTTGCGGAGGCCATTTTGTTTCAAAGAAAATCGTTGCTAAAATTTTGTTGTATGATGCCTTTAAACCCTATTTTAATTGTTGAAATTTTCGATTGTTGGAGCATCAATTTTATGGGCCCATTTCCCCCATCCTTTGGTTATCTGTACATTTTGGTTGCAGTCAACTATGTCTCTAAATGAGTAGAGGTAATTTCATGTAGAAATAATAATCATAGAACTGTGGTCAAGCTTTTAAAAGAAAATATTTTTGTAAAACTCGGATAAATTTGAACTTTTTCCGATAAAAGGCAAAATGGTAATTTGTCACTACTATGCGGGTTTAAAATACATATTTTTGTAGAGCTCGGATGGGACAATGGACCTCACCGTTAGATTTGCATCACGAAATCGAGCTGTCCTGTCAATTCTCGTTGAATTTTGAGATAGTCGGATTTTGCACATATTTCAAGACAATTTGAGTGACGAATGAACTTTTAAATGTCCCCAAAAATGAAGTTTTTAAAATTTCTTTATAATTGGGTTAAAGTTCCAATAAAATTAATTTGGACTTAAACTAAATTAAAATGAATCGTTTCAGGATGAAAAATGGACTCGGAAGTGATAAACGAGCGGGACAATATGGACTACAGNAGGTATGTTATTATTTCTGGGAAGATCCTTATTTGTTTAAGTATTGTAAAAAAAAATAATAAGGCACGATATACCTAATCATGAAATAGGTTAGGTAATTCAGCTTTGTCACTCTGAAGCTTGCGGAGGCCATTTTGTTTCAAAGAAAATCGTTGCTAAAATTTTGTTGTATGATGTCTTTAAACCCTATTTTAATTGTTGAAATTTTCGATTGTTGGAGCATCAATTTTATGGGCCCATTTCCCCCATCCTTTGGTTATCTGTACATTTTGGTTGCAGTCAACTATGTCTCTAAATGAGTAGAGGTAATTTCATGTAGAAATAATAATCATAGAACTGTGGTCAAGCTTTTAAAAGAAAATATTTTTGTAAAACTCGGATAAATTTGAACTTTTTCCGATAAAAGGCAAAATGGTAATTTGTCACTACTATGCGGGTTTAAAATACATATTTTTGTAGAGCTCGGATGGGACAATGGACCTCACCGTTAGATTTGCATCACGAAATCGAGCTGTCCTGTCAATTCTCGTTGAATTTTGAGATAGTCGGATTTTGCACATATTTCAAGACAATTTGAGTGACGAATGAACTTTTAAATATCCCCAAAAATGAAGTTTTTAAAATTTCTTTATAATTGGGTTAAAGTTCCAATAAAATTAATTTGGACTTAAACTAAATTAAAATGAATCGTTTCAGGATGAAAAACGGACCCGGAAGTGATAAACGAGCGGGACAATATGGACTACAGAATTAAAAGTATAAAAAGGGCATAATATCTGAAAAAATCAGATATTTCTTCCCCAAGAGGCAGGCTGGTTCAGGCGTGAGAAGAAAGAAAGAGAGAAAGTGGGTTTTTCAAGTTTTCTTCCGACGATTTCTTAAGATCCGTTGGTCAGAATCCGTCAGACCAAGAACTAAAGTCGATCTACACAACAAGGGCTACGCATGGGTACCAAAAATGAAGACTTTCACCAAATATTCAAAGACAAAGTCTTGGAGGATCAAAGCTTTGGGGCTTGTTTTGGTGGCATAGAAGTCTCTACACTTCTATTAAGATAGAGGGTTCTCCTACTTGGGCCTATTCTTAGCCTAGAATGTCTATGTGGGATGGTTGAATATATGTGCTTATATATATATTGACTCATTTACGTATGTGGCTAAGGAAATGGGTGTGGAATTGGGCCTACATAAATTCTTAGTAAAATTGGCAAAGGAAGTTACTTGTGTGGCTCCTTGGGATTTGATGTGTTTGGGTATATTATGTGCTCAAATGTGATTTATAAAGATGTGGGCAATATTAGGTGATAACATGACATGTTTGCCTTGAAGGTGTTTGATGAAATGTCTTAGAGAATTAAATGTGATTATTGTGATGAAAATAACATGTTGAGTTGTTGTGATATGTGGGATTATGCTTGTTGAGATATTGAGTATAGTGTTGATTGTGGAAGCTATGTGCCTTTGACATGAAATTCCATGGCATATGATTTATATTGCTCATGTGGCATTATTGTATATTGAGCATGACATGGGCACCACATTCATGGGCATAAGGCTTGGGTGTGGGTGTGTGATTGCATGGGTGGATCAATCACTATACTTGGTGTTTTGATGGGTGAGCTCGGGAAAGTGGGGTTGAATATCCTACAAAGTCGTACGGTTGCATGTGTGCATGAAAAACTTGGGNCATAAGGCCTGGGTGTGGGTGTGTGATTACATGGGTGGATCAATCACCATACTTGGTGTTTTGATAGGTGGACTCGGGAAAGTGGGGTTGAATATCCTACAGAGTCGCACGGTTGCATGTTTGCATAAAAAACTTAGGCTCGGTACCGTTGGGCCAAGGTTCAACAGAGTTGCAAGAAAACTTGTGTTGGGTATAGCAAGTAGGGCTAGACTCTCTCTCGGGTGAAAAACCCGGCCACTTGGTTCATACACTTCCTGGCGGTGAAATTCCAGAAAAGTGTATTTGGCTTGCGGAACTGGCGGTGCGATTCCAAAACTCCGCTACCCAGCAAAGACACAAGGTTTTGTTTTATAATATATTCATTTGATGGGAAACATCCAACAATGAATGTGTTTTNCCAAAAATGAAGTTTTTAAAATTTCTTTATAATTGGGTTAAAGTTCCAATAAAATTAATTTGGACTTAAACTAAATTAAAATGAATCGTTTCAGGATGAAAAACGGACCCGGAAGTGATAAACGAGCGGGACAATATGGACTACGGAATTAAAAGTATAAAAAGGGCATAATATCTGAAAAAATCAGATATTTCTTCCCCAAGAGGCAGGCTGGTTCAGGCGTGAGAAGAAAGAAAGAGAGAAAGTGGGTTTTTCAAGTTTTCTTCCGACGATTTCTTAAGATCCGTTGGTCAGAATCCGTCAGACCAAGAACTAAAGTCGATCTACACAACAAGGGCTACGCATGGGTACCAAAAATGAAGACTTTCACCAAACATTCAAAGACAAAGTCTTGGAGGATCAAAGCTTTGGGGCTTGTTTTGGTGGCATAGAAGTCTCTACACTTCTATTAAGATAGGGGGTTCTCCTACTTGGGCCTATTCTTAGCCTAGAATGTCTATGTGGGATGGTTGAATATATGTGCTTATATATATATTGACTCATTTACGTATGTGGCTAAGGAAATGGGTGTGGAATTGGGCCTACATAAATTCTTAGTAAAATTGGCAAAGGAAGTTACTTGTGTGGCTCCTTGGGATTTGATGTGTTTGGGTATATTATGTGCTCAAATGTGATTTATAAAGATGTGGGCAATATTAGGTGATAACATGACATGTTTGCCTTGAAGGTGTTTGATGAAATGTCTTAGAGAATTAAATGTGATTATTGTGATGAAAATAACATGTTGAGTTGTTGTGATATGTGGGATTATGCTTGTTGAGATATTGAGTATAGTGTTGATTGTGGAAGCTATGTGCCTTTGACATGAAATTCCATGGCATATGATTTATATTGCTCATGTGGCATTATTGTATATTGAGCATGACATGGGCACCACATTCATGGGCATAAGGCTTGGGTGTGGGTGTGTGATTGCATGGGTGGATCAATCACTATACTTGGTGTTTTGATGGGTGAGCTCGGGAAAGTGGGGTTGAATATCCTACAAAGTCGTACGGTTGCATGTGTGCATGAAAAACTTGGGCTCGGTACCATTGGGCCAAGGTTCAACAGAGTTGCAAGAAAACTTGTGTTGGGTACAGCAAGTAGGGCTAGACTCTCTCTCGGGTGAAAAACCCGGCCACTTGGTTCATACACTTCCTGGCGGTGAAATTCCAGAAAAGTGTATTTGGCTTGCGGAACTGGCGGTGCGATTCCAAAACTCCGCTACCCAGCAAAGACACAAGGTTTTGTTTTATAATATATTCATTTGATGGGAAACATCCAACAATGAATGTGTTTTATAAAAACATGCATTGTATTTTCAAAAGGTGACCTTTGGATGTATTTCATCGAAGACAAATGATTTTTACACATATGCATTGCATAGTGTGGTGAGAGCCGGTGAAGGTTCGAGTTGAAGTGCGTGGGTGAATCTCAAATCATTCATTGCATGACATGATAGATTCCAACGTGAATTGCATATTCTTGTATTGGAATGGATGTTAATTGTGATTGTTGCATGAGACCATTGCATATGCATTTAGGTGGGGAGTAGCCTTTGTAGGAAACTTTCTACTGATATATGGGAACACATTTCAAGTGGGAGAGATACACTGGTGGATGGCTCCAATTTGGACCCTCAAGTTTGAAGAAAGTCGAATGTGGCTTTATTTTGTGTTAATGTAAAATATTTGTGGAAATAATGTTTTAATCATGTAATCTTTTAATTGTAATAGAATTTATATGGACTATTGTTAAACTAACCTTGCATGTTTTGATATAAATATGGATGATTGGACCCGGTGTGGCCAATGTTTATTTATAAAAGGAACCGGTGTGGTCAATGTTTTATATTGGGCCTTCGGATGGGTCATGTGAAAATACTTTGCACAGGTTGGGTTTTGGGTAGACTCTGCCTGTACAAAGGAGACTCTGCCTGAATTTCGTTAAATTATNTGATTGTGGAAGCTATGTGCCTTTGACATGAAATTCCATGGCATATGATTTATATTGCTCATGTGGCATTATTGTATATTGAGCATGACATGGGCACCACATTCATGGGCATAAGGCTTGGGTGTGGGTGTGTGATTGCATGGGTGGATCAATCACTATACTTGGTGTTTTGATGGGTGAGCTCGGGAAAGTGGGGTTGAATATCCTACAAAGTCGTACGGTTGCATGTGTGCATGAAAAACTTGGGCTCGGTACCATTGGGCCAAGGTTCAACAGAGTTGCAAGAAAACTTGTGTTGGGTACAACAAGTAGGGCTAGACTCTCTCTCGGGTGAAAAACCCGGCCACTTGGTTCATACACTTCCTGGCGGTGAAATTCCAGAAAAGTGTATTTGGCTTGCGGAACTGGCGGTGCGATTCCAAAACTCCGCTACCCAGCAAAGACACAAGGTTTTGTTTTATAATATATTCATTTGATGGGAAACATCCAACAATGAATGTGTTTTATAAAAACATGCATTGTATTTTCAAAAGGTGACCTTTGGATGTATTTCATCGAACACAAATGATTTTTACACATATGCATTGCATAGTGTGGTGAGAGCCGGTGAAGGTTCGAGTTGAAGTGCGTGGGTGAATCTCAAATCATTCATTGCATGACATGATAGATTCCAACGTGAATTGCATATTCTTGTATTGGAATGGATGTTAATTGTGATTGTTGCATGAGACCATTGCATATGCATTTAGGTGGGGAGTAGCCTTTGTAGGAAACTTTCTACTGATATATGGGAACACATTTCAAGTGGGAGAGATACACTGGTGGATGGCTCCAATTTGGACCCTCAAGTTTGAAGAAAGTCGAATGTGGCTTTATTTTGTGTTAATGTAAAATATTTGTGGAAATAATGTTTTAATCATGTAATCTTTTAATTGTAATAGAATTTATATGGACTATTGTTAAACTAACCTTGCATGTTTTCATATAAATATGGATGATTGGACCCGGTGTGGCCAATGTTTATTTATAAAAGGACCCGGTGTGGTCAATGTTTTATATTGGGCCTTCGGATGGGTCATGTGAAAATACTTTGCACAGGTTGGGTTTTGGGTAGACTCTGCCTGTACAAAGGAGACTCTGCCTGAATTTCGTTAAATTATGGATCCCGGTAAATGGGGTACAATGGCGCGATATCGAATTATTCGGTATCCACGGGTATTCCGCGGGTTGATGAGTAATCAACGGACCCCCTGNTATGGATCCCGGTAAATGGGGTACAATGGCGCGATATCGAATTATTCGGTATCCACAGGTATTCCGCGGGTTGATGAGTAATCAACGGACCCCCGGATTTTGGGGTATCACAATTTTATCCAGATTTACAATTCCTCAGACTATTATAAGTGATGGTGGATTACATTTTTGTAATAAAATTTTTGAAAAGCTTATGAGAAAATATTCGATTTTTCATAAAATATCAACTCCGTATCATCCACAGATAAGTGGACAAGCTGAATTAGCTAAAAGGGAGATAAAGTATATCTTAGAAAAAATAGTGAATCCAGATCATAAAGATTGGTCCTTAAGATTAACTGATGCACTTTAGGCTTACCGTACTGCATATAAAACTATTTTAGGGATGTCTGCTTACCAATTTAGCTTATGAAAAAACATGTTACTTGCTTGTAGAATTAGAACATCGAGCAAATTAGGCAATCAAAATGATGAATATTGATATGGATAAAGCTGGACTAACTCGTAAACTTCAAATTAATGAATTGGAAGAGTTAAGAAATGAAGTATATGAAAATGCAAAAATTGCTAAGTCTAGAATAAAAAAATTTCATGATAAAAATATCATGCAAAAATCTTTTGAGCCTTCTCAAAAGGTTTTATTATATAATGCAAAACTTCATCTATTTCCTGAAAAATTAAGATCTCAATGGATAGGTCCTTACATTGTCAAGCAAGTTTTTGACTATGGAGCAATTGAAATCAAGAACCCATTAATTGGAAATATTTTTAAAGTAAATGGCAAAGGCTTAAACCATATTATGATAGATTTACTCAAGACATAACTTCTGTACAACTTTTTGATCCAGTTTATGTGCTCTGAAAAAATATATTGTTGTTTGATTATAAATAACAATAATAATTGTGTGTTATTTGTTTGACAGATTAAGTCTCCTAAGTGAAAACCATATATCCTAATCATTGGATACCAACAAATTGTTGGTTTTTATTATCAGTTCTGATTATCACTGTTTTATAGTTTAAAGACAATGTTTAATTTAAGTTGAGGAGAATGTGTGAATTTACTTATGTGAAAAGTTACTTATAACTATTTAGTGAAAATTTACTTATGTGAAAAGTTACTTATGTATTTTTATGTTTTTTTTTAAAAAAAAATTGTTCATCTTTGTGACTAGCAGATGTTAAAGAATCGGATAGCGAGTCAATTTTAAAATTTTTCAAAACAAAAAATAATTGTACAATGGATGAAAAGCTGTTCTGGTTAAGTTTAATTTTACTGCGTCATATTCCAAAAGATATACATGCATTGATCATAAAAGAGCTAGAAGAGTTAAAAATTTAGAAAATTTTGAAAGTCAACCAAGACCCCTGTGTGAAAAAAGTATATTTTCTAAATGTCAACAATCAAAGCGTCTTGGTGGTTGTGTAAGATGTGGTCGTTCAGAACATTTGAGACAATATAATCAGTGTGCAAAACCAATTTCAGGTCAAGCGTTAGATCGTCTCCGATGGATTAGTTATGGGCAGAGTAAAGATTATCATAAGGTGTCATCCTATTCTACCCCTATGTTAACAAGATATGTGAGAAGTTGATGTGAACCCCAATAATCTTGCTTTGAGACCCAACAACAATATTGGAAATACAATCCAAGAAAACCAAATTCAAGTCTATGGATGGAGAATCTAAACCCATTGAGAACTCGTTTCAAGAACCTATANGAATTTACGTAATGCTCTCATGGGGTGAATGGTTTTTAGAATGTAATGTCACCCAAGGGGGTTTTTGGGGAGTTACAGNATCTTGCTTTGAGACCCAACAACAATATTGGAAATACAATCCAAGAAAACCAAATTAAAGTCTATGGATGGAGAATCTAAACCCGTTGAGAACTCGTTTCAAGAACCTATATTATATTAAAATCTAGACTCATTGAAGAACCCTTCTCAAGAACCCAGATTAGAAGGAGGAACGCCATAAAGGTTGTAATTTACGTTTGATAAGTTAAAAAATTCACTNATCTAGACCCATTGAAGAACCCTTCTCAAGAACCCAGATTACAAGGAGGAACGCCATAAAGGTTGTAATTTACGTTTGATAAGTTANTACAGGTTGTGTTTTGGGTAAAGCTCCCCGTACAAAGGAGACTCTGCCCAAATTTTGTTAAAATATGAATGGTTGATGAATGAACTTTCGTCGTGATGAATTTACGTAATGCTCTCATGGGGTGAATGGTTTTTAGAATGTAATGTCACCCAAGGGGGTTTTTGGGGAGTTACAATTTCATTGATAGAACACCTATTTATAGGCTAGCTATTATAAGGATTAGGAAACTTCCTAAAATAGCTATCTTATTTAAGAAATATATCTTACTTTCTTAAAACTCTTAAAGAAAAAGAAAGACATTCAGCCCTTTAATTGGCTGATCACATGCCTAAATAGAATAAGGAAAATACTTGGCATACAAGCCTTACAATTAGACCCTAAAAAGAGTGAAAAGTGCGTGGTTACTATAGCATGAATAGTGCACTGCTACAGTAACTACGAAAACCCTAGTTCATAAGAAATAAAACATGTGTGGGCTAAGCATCCTCAACCCTCTTATTCTAAACTAATAATAAAAATTCTTTAAACAAATTGAAAGGCTTAAAAACAAAGACCACCCCTATCTCTAAGTCATGTCTTCCATACCTTGGATCATGTGGATCAAAATTGGTTCTCCTTCTTTCAAGCCCATCTTGAGTGTTGGGCTCTTGCTAGCTTCATCCCACCAATCCTTGCATTGCTTCCTTGATCTTCTTGGGTCTTGATCTTGTAATTGGCCCATCTGGACATGCCAAGGATCTTTAAGAGTAGGCCCACCTTGGATCTCATCAGAAGTGAAGTTAACCATGTCATTGGTGTTATTGATCCAGAAAGTTCTGATTTTGAATCAGTGTGATTAACTAATGTATAATTTTGGAATAGTGTACATAATTGTAAATAAAAGTAAATTAGTAAATAGTAAATAACAAATAAAAATATATACAACCATTTTTGGAAGAAAAAAAGAGTGGTTAGCAAAGTTTTATCGAATATATAAAGTTGTATTCAATTTTGTAAATTGCAGGATTTTTTTTCAGAGGGTAGAGTTATCAACAGCAGCCTGCAGTTGCAATGCAAAATCCAGTCAACCAGCACTATCTGGACGGTAGGGCTAGAGTCTGGACGGTAGTGCACATATAAATGTCAGTTGCATGCAGAAACCGATCATTTCTCATTCCTTCACAGCCAGAATTCAAAACAACCGATTTTTCTTGAAGGATTCCTCTCAAATCTTCTACACTCGACCATTTTTCTTCAAATCTTTTGATTATTCACTTACCCATCACATTTTGAAGGCTTCTTCTGATTGAAATTAGTTGAAACCGAGTATTTGAAGAGAAATCAACAAAATATGGATTCAAGACATTGAACGAGAGGATCTTCAAGTCGTGCTCAAAGGGATCAAGCTTAGCAACCTCAAGCACCTCCACAGTAACCCTAGCTTGGAAATATCTACAATGATGTGATTTTTGAGAATATTGTAGAGTAGGCCTGGTAAGATTCTCATTTTCTTGTTCAAACTATCATTCCTAAAAGACCAATAATATATGAAGATTTTGAAAATATAGGAGTTAGGCAAATTCTAGCTGCACGAGGATGGCTTGATTATGCTAAGTTTATTGCTCCTGCTTATGACTGCCTGGTCCATGAGTTTTATAGTAATGCTAAAATAACTGGATAAAGACAATTGTGTATATTTGTTCGGGGTATAATTTTTTAAGTTACATCGGCTACTATAGCCGAATTTTTTTAGCCCATGCAAAGACCACCCAATCCGCAATATCCTTACACTAAGCTGCCTTAATTAACTACTGTAGGGATAGAGTTGATTGCTAATCTTGAGTTTGTTTGGGGGAGGCCAAATAAGTACATAAAACAAGGGGATTTGACAAACAAATACCGAATTCTGAATTTGATTACAGTGAACAATTTGTAACCCCGAGCTCAGAAAAATCAAATTTGTACTAAATAGTCCTGCTTTTTGTACGCCTTTGGGATGGGACATACAATTGATCTTCCAAACATTATCATGGATGAAATGTTGCTTGCTGTGGATAGAAAAAAATCCTCACTCCCATATGCTATGTTAGTTTCTCAGTTGTGCAGGGACAAGGGAGTGGAAAATAGTGGAGGCTTTTGTAGCATTGGATAAGACATCCCTGAAAAAGAGTCATGGAATTCAGCCTGAAGATCAACCCGANATATGCTATGTTAGTTTCTCAGTTGTGCAGGGACAAGGGAGTGGAAAATAGTGGAGCCTTTTGTAGCATTGGATAAGACATCCCTGAAAAAGAGTCATGGAATTCAGCCTGAAGATCAACCCGAAGCACCACTTCCACCAGAAGGAGAGCCATTTCAAGTACTAGAAGAATTCTTTTCGCAAGAACAACAACAACCACAAGAGGATCAACCATACATACCAATGGATGATAGAACCGACAAACAGATCTTACTTTGATTAGAAACCACTGTCACCCAGCCTGGTAACAGCATCACAGAGATCAACAAACACATGGATAATTATGAGCAGAGTCAAGCAGAGATTTTGAGACTACTTCGAGAGCATTTTGGTGGAGGACCATCTACATCTTAAAGACTGGAGATTCTAAAAAAACTTTGCTATCTTTCACTCATCTTTTAATTATGCACTTTACTTTACTTTATGTTTTGAACCTGTTTTGGTTTTGAACTTGTTTGTGTTAATGAGTTTGCTTTTGTTAGTTAATATGAAACTCATGCTTTTAAGTTAAAAGGATTATTTCATATAATTCACAGTTTAATTAAGTTAATATTCCCATGCTTAGCAAAGAATAACTTTAACCTGATCACGCGAGATTTTCATATTTTGGTTGTGTATTATCTTAATATTTTTATTTAAACTTATTCTTTTGAGCACAGTTAGATTTCTTTATTTAAAAACCATGTGAAATATTACAATCTTTGCATATATAGTGGAGATGTAAGGCCAATTTCAGATTTTGAACCAATCTTTCTTGGAGAGATATTTTACATCCACTCAAGTAAGAATCTTCGATTTAGCAATAAATTTTATTTGAATAATCTCATTAGTTTTGTTTTGATTAGCACTCATTAGATTGAATTGTTAGCATTATCCTTTAAAATATTTTAGATAGGAATTGTACAGGTGTATGATTTCTGGAAAATGATTTTAGGCCATTTTTGATTAATTTTGAGCCTTAATCATTTCTTTTACAATATTATATCTTTAGTCAGTCGTGATTGAGTCTAAAAAATGTATAAATTCTTTTCATGAAACCCAAAACAATACTCGAGCCCTATAAGAATATATATTAAACCTAGCTTTGCTACATAATTTTCTTGTACCCTCTTCTAAATTAGTATAATACAGAAAGGCAAAAGAAGAAGAAAAGGTAGGAAAGAGCAAGGAAAGGCAAAAGAATGATTACTGTTCAAAGAAAAGAAAAAATTGTAAAGAAAAGAGCCAAAAAAAGTGAAAAATGGAAAGGACGAACATGCAAAGTCTTAGAAAACTAAGAAGAGGTGTGCCACAATATAAAGGGTAGCTTTTGAATCTTACTGACGTCGTTTCTTAAACCCTAAATCGATGGCCACATTACAACTCAAAGAAAGTCCTTTTTGATTCTAGAAATCATGCATTTGCATTAATCCTATTAATCCAAAAAGGGAGATTGTTGACAATATGTCTGATGTAGTGTTAATACCCTTTCATGAGATTATGTCAAAATTCTAATTTTATTCGACTAACCGTTCTTCTATATTACGTGTGACATATTATTTGCTTTGTTAACAATATTCCAATCATATGTAATTATTGAGTGCATAGTCACTGTAACATATGAGTATTCTTTGTTGAGTGTATTCCAGGAAAGGATTGACATCAAGACTACCAGGAAAGATGGTAATATTTTTTAAGTGATTTTTGAAAATAAAGAAATCATTACATACACACATAAGTTTTTATAAAAATATATGGATAATGTTACAACTAACGTATGTTACTCTTATAGTGATTAGAAAAAGGAAATATTTTAGCAATACAGAGGAATATTGATTTAATTTTACTTGTGAAACCTATGAATTATGAACTCTTAATTTTTAAAGTTTGTAGGTAGCTTTACTAAAAACCTTCACGAGACAAAACTCGTTCACTAGGGATCACCTAGGAGTTTAACTGCTTGTTGAATATGATAAATGCAATCGTAAATAATTTTACTCTATTTGTATTTTATTTTGTTAATAGTTTTTATAATTTACTAGGGACTAGTAAAGTTTAAGTTGGGGAGTGTGATTAACTCAATTAGTATGTAAATTAATATAATTAAATAAGTACATTTTGTTAGATAAATCAATTAAAAATTGTAAATTAGAGTTTGCGCATAAGCTAGGGTTTTATGTGTGTTATGTTTAAAATTTTAGGGTTTTATGCGGAATTGCAAAAAAATATGAGGAACAATCTGTCAAAGCTTGAAAGAACAAGGGAAGCAAGTATAAAATAACCAAGAAACAGACAGCACAACAAAGAGGATCAGCATCACTTTTCCAGCAAATCATCACCGTCTAGACAGTGGTGGTGGCGTCCGGACGGTGGCTCCAAGTGGTTGGTCTTTATCCTCCACCTCCTGCTTGATTCTTGCCTATAAATATATGACCATCCTTCATTTGAAACTGGCTAGGCTAGGAGAGGAGAGAAAGAAAGAGAAAAGAAAGAAAGGGAAAAAGTCATATAGAGAAGTCAAGATCCGATCTGTCCTACTCTCCTGCCAAAACTTTGTATTTCTACATTTCTATTATGTCTTTTGATTTCAAGAATTGAATTGCCTCCAGTTTTGTGCCTAACTGATATTAAGGGTGGTTGTATTTCAATTGTTCCTTGTGATAGAAGTGTCAGTGTTTGTATTCTGTTTACTGTTGTAATGATAATTACCCGCATTTCTTGCTTTTCTAGAGTAATGGAGTTTGAGTAGTTACTTATACTCTTCAATGAGAGGTGAACATATGTATAATATTGGTTAAACTATGAAAATGCTGATTTTTTATTAAGTTCTATATATATATAATAAAACAGCTCATATTTTAAATTTTATCTCAATTATATTTTCCCCTCAAAACCACACCAATCACATACCTCATTCATCATCCCTCTGTTATACTCAAACGTCAAGTTGCATCACTCATTTCTATCACATGTTTAATCATTTATATATTTTCGCCCGAAAAATATCACATCACTCTTTTCTATCATATGTTTAATTATTTAAAATTTGGTTAATTTGTAGTTAATATAATTTTTATTTTAAATATTATTCATATACAATAGTATACACATGTTAAAAATATTTAATATAGTGAGATCGATTTTTTAGGCGCTCGAATTTTATATTTTATCGTGCCTTCAGCCACGGGTTATAACTAGTAATAAAATACCTGATAACTTGAATTTTTATTCCCTACATATTATCCCTCCAAAATATCACATCATCTATTTTTATTGCATTTTTAATCTATATAATAAAACAGCTCATACTTTGAATTTTACCCTAGTCCTATTTTCCCCCTCAATACCATCACCAATCACTTACCTCATCCATCATCCATCTGTCATACTCAAACGTCAAGTTGCATCACCCATTCACTCAAACATCAAGTCGCATTACTCATTTCTATCACATGTTTAATCATTTATATATTTTTGCCCTAAAAATATCACATCACTCATTTATATCATAGGTTTAATTATTTAATATTTGGTTAATTTGTAGTTAATATAATTTTTATTTCAAATATTATTCATATACAATAGTATACACATGTTAAAAATATTTAATATAGTGAGATCGATTTTTTAGGCGCTCGAATTTTATATTTTATCGTGCCTTCAGCCACGGGTTATAACTAGTAATAAAATACCTGATAACTTGAATTTTTATTCCCTACATATTATCCCTCCAAAATATCACATCATCTATTTTTATTGCATTTTTAATCTATATAATAAAACAGCTCATACTTTGAATTTTACCCTAGTCCTATTTTCCCCCTCAATACCATCACCAATCACTTACCTCATCCATCATCCATCATCCATCATCCATCTGTCATACTCAAACGTCAAGTTGCATCACCCATTCACTCAAACATCAAGTCGCATTACTCATTTCTATCACATGTTTAATCATTTATATATTTTTGCCCTAAAAATATCACATCACTCATTTATATCATAGGTTTAATTATTTAATATTTGGTTAATTTGTAGTTAATATAATTTTTATTTCAAATATTATTCATATGCAATAGTATACACATGTTAAAAAAATTTAATATAGTGAGATTGACTTTTTAGGTGCTCGAATTTTATATTTTATCGTGCCTTCAGGCACGAGTTATAACTAGTTTATATATATATATATATATTATGCTTACGGTGATGAACATCGAGCGATATTTAATATTCTATACTAACTAGTATTATGAACTTCTTGCATGATATAGTGATGTATGTAATTAGGTGTTACTATGTAGCCCGGAATTATGTCATCAGTGAATCATCAACCTGCCGGTTTAATATCTACGGTGAATCATCCTCCAAGAGTACTGAGGATGTTCTATTGTTGCATGGTACAATTGTCATATTAATGATCTAAGTAATCCTCCTAAAATGGCTTAACCTTCTGGATTACTAGGGTTGTTTAACTGATACAAGATATAAAAGTTGTCAGATGAATAACCTAAATGATCCTCATGAACGGCTTGACCTTCTGGATTATTAGGGTTATTTAATGGATACAGACTATAATATTGCCATTTGAGTAATTCAAGTGATCGTCATTAATGGCTTGACCTTTTTGGTTTACTTGGATTAGTCAATTGTCATACATAATACCACCAGCTAACCTAACAAGTTGTGTTATGGTTTAACATACATATTACCACCAGCTAACCTAAGAAGTTATTGTGTTATGGTTAACATACATATTACCACCAGTTAACCTAAAAAGTTGATGTGTTATGGTTTATATACATCAGACCTACCAGTTGACTTTTCAGTGACTTTGGAAGTTAATTGCTGTAAGGTAGCATTTTCAATACTTAACCAATATAAAACATATGAGATCCTTAAACTGAAGGGTACTTTTCATATTATTGTCCTTTAATAATCTATTTACACATTTCATTTACTTAAACTAGTTATGAATCTAAGCTCACATCACAAGCTATCTCATGCTACATTGCTTTAACAATAATTTTTCACTATTCTTATTTTAAATTCTAATTATAAAAAATCTTTATGGGATTGATCCTGGACTTAAATCGAGAAAAATACAATTCAACCACTTATACTTGGGTGTATAATATAAATCCGATCACGAAATAGTTCGAATCATCTATGTTTATTACACTTCAAGAGGTAGGTTTCCTTTCCTAACTAGGTTTATTTTCAAACTAGGGCTGAAATATGAAATGGGTATGGGTGTAAGAATGTTTAAAATCATTTTTGCATGAATTGGGTTTGCTGAAATTGCTTGCTTGGTAATTTCATGAGAATTGTGATGAATTGGGCATGCTATCTATTTACATGATTTTGTGTCTTTTGGGTGTTTGATAAAATACCTTGAATGATATGAGCATGTTATTTTAGGGAAATTAATATTATAACGCCCCAAAATCCACCCTGGAAGACATTACTATCTGCAAACCATCCAAGCATGAGAGCAACTAAAAATAACCATTAAGTAATAAATTGTTCATCAATTTGACAAGGAATAAACACTAAAGCTAATAAAACATTGAAACTTCTTCAACTTACAATTCAAAATCAAAAATATCTAGCAGCAGAATAATTAAAACTAGTTGAAACATTGTTTAATAGAAATCTTTCAAATAAAATAATCTAAACTAAGACGAAGCATCTCTAAGCCTCAACTTCAGGATCCTCATATTGACCCTCTCCATTCTCGAGGTCTACCTGCTCATCTAATTCTGGATTCTCCTCAACACTAAAATCTAAAAAATGTTATGGCAAGGTGAGCAATAAAGCCCAGTAGGAAAAAATTCTCAAACCCAAACAAGGTTTAGAAATCATGAAAACAGGTAAGTCACAGTTTGTAAAATACTATGTATAATTTTTAAGTAAAATAGTGACAGTTTATCAGATATCAAGTTTACAGTTTAAAACAGAAGAGTTCATAATAGAATAGAATCATTCACAAAAACCACAACTCTTCTCATGTATGTAGGTATACTACCATAAATCTACACACCGAACCTATCTCGTCCACCCACAACACAAACCATCTTAAATCAATCCTCGCAGGGCCACAACACTTTAGAAAGGGCGTGTACCGATGTATCAAGNGTTCATAATAGAATAGAATCATTCACAAAAACCACAACTCTTCTCATGTATGTAGGTATACTACCATAAATCTACACACCGAACCTATCTCGTCCACCCACAACACAAACCATCTTAAATCAATCCTCGCAGGGCCACAACACTTACAACACTTTAGAAAGGGCGTGTACCGATGTATCAGGATTGACGTATCTTTTTCTAGGAATAGTATACCAGCCCCCAGCCTCAAACTTACGTGAACAAATAGTGGTTAGCTCTCACAAGAAATTAAACCACCTACGAGTGTTAGGCAACCACCAAATCCCTCAAGGTAGGAAAATCTCTAACCCTCTATGATACGTATTTGTGTGTAACTCACGTTCATAGCACCCATCAATAAAAGAGATAAAAACAACACTTTTCATAAAATTCAACTACAATCAAGAATCATTGATCTATAACTTTTTCAAAAGAATAATTCAACAACACATGCAAGAGATCCCACAAAAAATAAATTTGAATTGATTGTAATCAAGAACTATGGTTTTGTAATCAAGAAAGAATATANACCGACACTCATGTACAATGCCTATGAATGTGATGCCAACATCATACCCAATATGCAATGAATGTCAAATGATAAATTTTCACCATTATATTGCCAATTATATCAAAAATATATAATTTTNTCAAGAAACGAATTATGGATTCAAATGAATGTACAAGCATTGTAGATCAATATTTATAACATAATAAGGACAAAAAAGATATATTATATAACCCTAATAATCAAAGAGTGAATCTGAGAAAGAACCCCTACCTTGATTCTTGAATCTTAATCTTAATGTGTTTTNAGTAAATCCCAAGCATGTTAATCTATGCCAATAATCCACCTAATTTACAAGACACAATATAAACACATCACATGCCCATATAATAGCATTTTTCTAAGAACCACAAACTAGCAATTTCCACACACCAATTCAAGATATAATTTATTCTACCTAATATCAATACCCATTTCCTCAATTTTTACAACAATAGGCAAGAGTTATAAACATCTAACACCCTACCCATTCCATATGCTCACCCTTGGTTAGAAATAAACCTAGTTAGGGAGAAAAACCTACCTCTTGAAGTGTAAACTCACTTGGTAGAAGCCTTCAAGAATTCCAATCAACCTTAAGCCCTTGATCTCTTCAAGCCCCATTTTAGAGCTTTGATAAAATCTTCTATTTTTGGTATGGTCTTGTAGCCCACATTGAGGAGAACAACTTTTGTTCTTGGCCCAGGGTGATTCGACCAAAGTTTGGCCCTTGATCACAAGAGGAAAGCTTGAGAAAACCCTTATTTTTCTCTCTTCTTCTCTCTCCCTCTTCAAATGTAAAGACCCAGCTGCACAATGGGGATAAATTAGATTTTCTCACCCTATTTATACTCTTTAATTACTTGGTCCACATCGCGCCACATGTCATCCTTTTTTTTGAGTCACTTTTTGCCCTTAAATGATTAAATTTTGTTTCGATTCAAGTTCAAAATATTTTTATTTTGACTTGCTTGAAATTATTTTCTTATTTTTAAAATTTTATTAAAAATTTCATTTTTGGATCACTCGAGACCTAATTGCCTCGTAAAACATGAACTATCTTGAAATTAAACAAAAATTGATAGGGTAGCTAGATATTGCAAGACGAATCCAATGGTGAGATCTGTTTTGTCATTCGAGCTCTAGAAAAATTTAGGTTTGCAACCCATACCGTAGTGACCAATTACTATTTTGCCCATTTTTCGTAAAAATTCAAATTTACCAAGGTTTTACATTGGTTGTGTAGATGACTGATTAGCACAAAACATTGCATATTTTATGCGCTAATACATTTTTTTTCACTTGATTTTGGGGATTAAATGTGTGGACTTGTGCTATTTGAGCTATTAATGAAGAATTGTGGTGTTTGTAGATGAAAGGCGCCAAATGATGTTTCCTAAAGCCTTCCTAGATGGTTTGAGGATGATGAAGATGAACGGATGGCTTGAGGAAAGGTCAGGAGAGGAAGAAATAAAAAAAATTAGAAAATCAGCCAAATCGTACCAATATGCGTACCGGTATGCTGAGGCTACTGGAGTTCGGGATACTGGTACGCGTACCGGTACACTTTACTGATTGTGCCCAAATTCTACAGCCATGCTCTGCTGCCTTGAGGGTCCCACCAACAGGTCTCTCACACTCCTCCGACATGCCCACAACACTGTTCATCCCTTTCACACCTCTCTTTAGACTTTTGGAGCCATGGTGATCAATGAGGAGAGAGAAGAGAAGAGAAGATAAGTTGGGTGTGCAGACCAGGTCTGCACCCCCCTGTCCAGCCCATTTCTCCTGTAGCTCTATGGATAGAGATCACATCTACAGGCTAGGCCATCACTCCAAGCACATTTTTGGCAAGAGTGGACTCCATTGTTCAACACTTAATACATTACACATTAGAAGATAGAGAGAAAAAGAGTGGGGAAGAAGATGAATAGTGTAGTTAGAGAGAGAAGTTAAGATTTTTACAGTTTCTTCCATACATTGTCTTCTAATTTGATATAAGAACTTTTGAAGCTTCCTTTAATGCTTTGAATGTCATTAATGTTTAGTTGTTTTCAAGTTCAATCTTCTATTAAAGCTTTCACCATTAATGCTTCAATGTTTTTAAATTTCTTAGCTATAAATGGGTATTAAATGCATCCTCATTTAGTTTACGTTTCTTGCATTTACTTCACCAAGCATTTCCTTTCCTTGTAATGAATTCTCACTACATTGTTGGTTCTCATTTAATCATGAGTAGTGAAATCTTTACGTTGGCTAATCCAAGGGAGACCTCCCTTTGGGTATACCACCTTAACTCAACCCCTCTCCTCCCCTCGGTGTACAGTGGTTCGATTTGACTGGGTTGAGTGTGGATCGGAGTGTGAATCCTTAATATCCCCGTAGGCATTGTCATGGGTTATGCTTAGATCCTCATTTTCGTTATGTCCCTCATTTCTCATGAATCGATCGTTCACTTATGCACCGTTGAAAGAAGGTTTCGAGTTGACTCGGTATTATCATCGGAGTAAACCCTTCGGATTGGCCAACACTTGCTTTCCAACTTATTTTCATCCCAACACAACTCACAAACCAAACTTCAACTACAAAAGATTTTACACTTTCTTCCACAAAAATCACTTTCAGAATAATTCACATCCTTCCCCGAGGAAATGACCTTGGATTACGTCCAAGTAAAACACGACCCACAAAAGTCTCCTTGCACTTGGGGAGCATTTTTATACACACACATCACATTTCACATTTCTATTTTCCTTTTTCCTTGCCCTTTCTTTGACACCATTCCAAGGGAGTGTGACACTCCCCTCCCTTTTTGCACACACATCATACATACATTGAGGGAAGGTGTTAGGAGGTTAGGAACAATAAGGAAAATGACGAAGCATTTTTGACGTCGTTGTCGAGGAAGGCAAGTGTCGAATCAAGGAGGCGATTTCCGGACAACAGAGGTAAGTCCTGTGATTTTCATCATAGGCTAAGGTACGTTATTTTATGTATATATTTTTGTTGTGTATAATTTCACTTGTACATAAGTCGTTGCATCTGGGGACGGAACGAACAAAACTGATTGGTTAGACAACCCATAGACCCCAACATGAATATTGACCAAGATCCACCCAAGGATGCGAGTGACAATTTTGGGAATATGGATGCCAACCCAAACATTCAAAGGGGTGGGGGAGTGCAAGAACCTAGAGTGCCTAATCCATGAGTGCAATTCCCCCCTCTTGTGAATGAAAGGAACAATCTCCAAATAGATCCTCCGGCAAGGTCCATGAGGGAATTCCTTCAACCAATCCATAGCACTACACCCTCATGCATCCTCTTATTAGTGCATGCTCATCTATTCCAAGTTAAGCCAGGGATGTTGCAACTACTTCCTACATTCCATGGGATTGAAAAGGAAAACCCCTATTTGCACATAAGGGAGTTTGAGGATATAGTTACAACCTTCAATGCTAACTATGCAATGGAGGATATAGCTCGATTGAAATTATTTCCTTTCTCCCTCTGTGATAAAGCCAAATTATGGTTGTATGCCTTGCGACCTCGATCCATTACCTCTTAGGCTCAAATGCTTTCTGAATTTTTGAACAAATTTTTTTCTGTTCAAAGAACCACAGCTTTAAAAAAGGAAATTCAAAATTTTTCTGAGAAGCCCAATGAGCAATTTTATCAATGTTGGGATCACTACAAGGAGTTGATACAATCCATACCACATCATGGCTTTGAATCATGGCAACTGGTAAGTTTCTTTTATGAAGGAATCACACCAAGCTTTAAACAATTCATTGAAATGATGTGCAATGACGAGTTTTTGAACAAAGACCCTGATGAGGCCTTGGACTACTTTAGTACACTGGCCCAAAATGCATAATCCTGGGATGTTAGGGATCCCAACGATGTACCTAGGACGTCTTTGGGTAGTAGTCAACCACAAGGGGGAGGGATCTATGATTTGAGAGACCGAAAAGACTTGCTTTCAAAAATTGTCAAATTATCAAGGAAAGTTGAGAGTCTTGAGGTAAATAGGAGGCATGAAATGTCATATGTGTCAAGGACTGAGGAGTCTTGCTCGATTTGCGAGAGTGGGGAGCATTCCATATCGGAGTGCCCCAACATTCCGATGCTTAAAGAAGCGTACCATGAGAAAGTGCATGCAATTGACCAAACAAGGCAATCATTCTCCCCTCACTCAAACACATAAAATTTGGGGTGAAGTAATCACCCTAATTTTAGTTGGAGAAATGATAACCCCGTCCCTCATGGCTCAAACACATACACATCTCCCGTGCCTCCTAAGCAAGGTCAATACCAAGGGCAAGGGCAAGCGTCTAGCTCCCAATACCCTCGGAATAATCCGCAAGGGTATTCGTCAAACCCACCACCACAAAATTTTTCACCAAGTCCACCTCCATAAGGCTTCAACCAACAAGGACCATCCAATCTGTCTACATACCAATCCCNGTCCACCTCCATAAGGCTTCAACCAACAAGGACCATCCAATCTGTCTACATACCAACCCCCTCACAAAAGGAACTTGGAGAATGTAGTTCATGCCTTCATCCAAAGCCAAACTGCCATCAATAACCAAACTACCACAACTCTTAGCAACATGGCTGNTGTCTACATACCAACCCCCTCACAAAAGGAACTTGGAGGATGTAGTTCATGCCTTCATCCAAAGCCAAACTGCCATCAATAACCAAACTACCACAACTCTTAGCAACATGGCCGCTCAACTCACAAAAATTACCAATCACATAGGGTTATCACAACAAGAAAAGGAGAAATTCCCCACTCAACCCCAAGAGAACCCTAAGGGATAGCATGTGATTGAATCTTTCAAGAACACCAAGGAGAGTTGTGAGCAACTCAAAGCGGTCACCACCCTTTGCAGTGGCAAACAAATCGATAAATCTGTTGTGCCGAAGGTTTCACCCAAAACCACATTGCAAAAAGAAGAAGAGACCATAGGTGACACTGTCGAGGGTAAGTCAAGTGAAAAGAAAGAAATTAAGGTAGTTGAGGAAAATAAATTAGTTGATGATAGGGTGTTTGTTCCTCCCATGCTTGCCCCTTTTCCTAGTCGTTTAAAGCCACCTATTAAGGTGGTTAACCATGCTGATATTTTGGAAATGTTTAAGCAGGTAAAGATCAACATTCCACTCCTCAACGCTATCAAGAAAATTCCATCATGTACTAAGATTTTGAAGGACTTATGCATGGTGAAGAGGAAACTGAATGTCCACAAGAAAGCATTCCTCACCGAGCAAGTGAGCTCAATATTGAGGACAACGCTCCACCAAAATTCAAAGACCCCGGCTATCCAACCATTGCCATCACCATTGGAAATTGTCGAGTGGAGTAAGTGTGAACCTTCTTTCTTACTCGGTGTATCAACAACTTCAACTTGAGGAGTTGAAGCCCACCTCAATCATGCTTCAATCAGATCGTAGTACCCAAACACCAAGGGGAGTAGTTGAGGATGCCTTAGTTCAAATTGATAAATTTTACTTCCCTGTGGATTTTATTGTACTTGATACACACCCTGTTGCAAACCTTAACTCCTAAATTGCCATAATACTTGGAAGACCCTTCCTTGCTACATCTAATGCCGTGATAAATTGAAGGAACAATCTCATGAAGCTGACATTTGGGAATATGACAATGGAGCTCAATGTATTCAACTTGGCAAAGCAACCGGGTGATGATGAGGAAGTAAGTGAGGTTAATAGAATTGACACTTTGGTTGAGGAACACTCAGAGCTTGAGGGGATGTTAAAGTTCAAGGAAGAAGGAATTGTTGATCTTGAGAAATTTGAGGAGCAAGATGGGGTAGAAGATTTGAAAGGGGTGGAAAGGTGGATCCCTATATTCGAGGAGTTACCCCATCAAGAAAAGAAAATCTTTCCTTTAAACGAGCAAAAGCCCATTTTGGAATTGAAGCCACTACCTTCCCATTTGAAATATGCTTATCTCGGGGAAGGTGAATCATTTTCGGTGGTTATTAGCTCAACATCGAATGGGGAACAAGAAGAAGAACTTTTGGAGGTATTGAAAAGGCATAAAGGAGCAATTGGGTGGACCATTGCAGACATCAAGCGAATAAGCCCTCTCATTTGCACCTATAAATTTATCTTGAGGAGGACTCCAAACCTTCCCAACAGCCACAAAGAGGTTGAATCCCATCATGAAGGAGGTGGTGAGGGATGAGGTGTTGAAACTACTTGACGTGGGCATCATTTTTTCGATTAGCAATAGTAAGTGGGTTACCTCCACGCAAGTAGTACCTAAGAAATTTGGAGTGACGGTGGTGGGGAATGATGAGAATGAGCTTATACCGACAAGGGCAATCACTGGGTGAAGAGTTTGCATTGACTACCGGAAGCTAAACCTTTACACAAGAAAAGACCACTTCCCAATGCCATTTCTCGACCAAGTGTTGGAAAGAGTAGTGGGGCACCTATTCTATTGCTTTTTAGATGGATACTCCAGCTACAATCAGATAGAAATTGCATTGGAAGATCAAGAGAAGACCACCTTCACGTGCCCCTATGGTACCTTCGCCTACTGTCGCATGCCGTTTGGACTTTGTAATGCTCCAGGGACTTTTCAACGCTACATGATGGGGATTTTTAGTGACATGGTGGAAAAGATAGTAGAGGTCTTCATGGACGAATTCTCAGTGTTTGGGGATTTATTCACTGGATGTTTGGCAAATTTGGATAAAGTTCTAACAAGATATGAGAGAAGAATCTAGTCTTGAATTGGGAAAAGTGTCACTTTATGGTGACGGAGGGAAATTTTCTTGGCCATATAGTATCGGCAAGGGGTATTGAAGTCAAAAAATCCAAGGTGGAGGCCATCTCCAACCTCCTTACGCCAAGAGCCACCAAAGGCATCCGATCATTTTTGGGCCACGTCGGGTTTTATCATTGATTCATAAAAAAATTTAGTGTATTGGCCCGACTCGTGACCAACTTATTGTCTAAAGAGGTCCCATTCGAGTGGTCGGATGATTGTGAGGCATCCTTTAAAAAACTTAAAAAGCATTCTAGTCACAACTCTGATCATGCAACCACCCAGGTGGGATCTACCTTTTGAGCTAATGCGTGTTTGACAAAATTCCTTGTTGTCTCCTAACCTCTAAACATCACCTTTTAGCATGTATAGTATATGGATGAAAGGGAGTGCCACTCTCCTATGGGTGATATCAAAAGAAAGGGCAAGGAGATGGGTGTAAATGAGATGATTGTAATATGATGTGTAAATGAACAACAAATGTGTGTGTGTGTACAAAAGTGCTCCCCATGTGCAAGGAGACTTTTGCGGGTCGTGTTTTACTTGGTGGTATTCCAAGGTCATTTCCACGGAGAAGGAAGTAAACCGAGGGGAAGGTCATTTTGGTAAAAAGAAAGTGTAAAATCTTTGGTTGTTGGCAGTTGTTTGGTGAAGTTTGTTTTGATGCAAATAAAATGAGAAACAAATGTTGGCAAATCCAAGAGGTCACTCCAATAGGAATACCGTCTCAACTTGAAACCTTCCTCCAATAGAGCATGAATGAACGATTGATTTGTGGGAAACTAGGGATAAGATTGGTGAGTATCTAAGCATAAACTGTGACAAGGCCTACGAAATATCAAAAACTCACCACTTATCTACCCTCAACCCAGTCAAACCGAACCATTGAACTCTGAAAGAAGGGAGGAGAATGAGTTGAAATGGTATACCCAAGTGGAGGTTCCCCTTGGTTTTGCCAACTAAAAGATTTAGCTACTCATGCTTAAAACGAAATTGACAATGTAATGAGAATGCATTGCAAAGAGTTGAAGTTCTAGAGTAACTAGGTACAAGGAAACATAAGATATAAGAGAGTATATTGAATACCCATTTGAAAACTATGAAAATGAAGAACCTTGATGCATTAATGGTGAAAGCTTGAAAAGAGCATTAAACTTGCATTGAACTTGAAAGAAAACAACGTTAATAGCATTCAATGAAGTTCTACAGATTCATACCATAGATTATAAGACAATGTATTGAAAGAAATGCAAAAATCTCAATTTTCTCTCACTAGACACTATTCATCTTCTCCTCCAGACTCTCACTATCTCTCTGTGTATTGTAGGATGCTCAATAATGGAGTCCTTTTCCCCCCAAAACGTCCATAGTCTCCTCTTTCCTGCTGAGTGATGTGATTTCCATCCATAGGGACTGCATGATGTAAACTAGGACCAGCCTCCACTCTTCTCTCTCCTAAGCTTCTTCTCACTCTTCCTTATTAATGCCCAAGCATCATAAAGACCAAGTAGGGGTAAGGGAGGCTTCCTGGACATGTAAGGAATGGCAGGAGATTTGATGGAGTAGTGCAAGTGGGACCCCCAAGCTTCAGAGTTAAGTTATAGGCTGTCTGGGAAGTTTAGCAAAAACCATCCAGAAGGTCGACATAAAATCTTCTGGAAGGGTTTTGCAGGGACAATTAAATGAAAGGGTCAGCAGGCAAAACCTTCTGGAAAGTTCATTCCAGTAGACAAAACCTTCCGGAAGGTTTCACTCCAGTAGGCAAAAACTTCCAGAAGGTTCATTCCAATGGACAAAACCTTCCGGAAGGTTTTGGTAGTGAAAAAAAAGAAATCCAAGGCAACACCTTTCGGAAGGTTTTTACCCAAACCTTCTGGAAGGTCTTCAACCCAATTCCATTTTCTTGGTTTCTTCTCCCTCCAAACCTTCCTTTAGGCTACCCCCTCTTCTTCATTGACTTCAACCACTTCAATAGGGGTATAACTCATACCATTTACATTGTTTTACCTGCATTCACACAAAACTCCATCAAAACAAAAGTTAAGCACATTTCTCCCCAAATTTATGACTATAAACAAGTACTAAAGGCATATTAGCACACAATATATGTCATGTTTTTGTGCTAATCACACTCCCCAACTTGAGTTTTGCTAGTCCCTAGCAAATATTATTTCCTAGCATAGCTATAAAATTAAAGGAAAACTCATTCATTCATACAAGTAAAAATCACAACAACTCAAGATCCATAAATCACATTGCAATTAGGGAAATAGCTTGGGCATGGATGCAAATGTAACAACTGTGGTGTTTCCATTGATCACTTCAAAAAGTTCTTTACAATGTGTTCAAGTCCCAAAACAAAACGACCAACCTAATGACACTTCTACTGGCTGATACGGAAAAACCCTAGCTGTGTACAACCAAAAACTCAAAATAAAAGCCAAAAAATCCCCCTAATCATCATCATCATCATCTCTGTAAAAAATCCTCATCCTCAGTCTCAGACTTGGACTCAGACTCTAACTTTTCCTTATCATCATCAACATCTCCCACCTCCACAATCGTAGAAGGCATGGGAACGGAAACGGAAAGNGGATGCAAATGTAACAACTGTGGTGTTTCCATTGATCACTTCAAAAAGTTCTTTACAATGTGTTCAAGTCCCAAAACAAAACGACCAACCTAATGACACTTCTACTGGCCGATACGGAAAAACCCTAGCTGTGTACAACCAAAAACTCAAAATAAAAGCCAAAAAATCCCCCTAATCATCATCATCATCATCTTTGTAAAAAAATCCACATCCTCAGTCTCAGACTTGGACTCAGACTCTAACTTTTCCTTTTCATCATCAACATCTCCCACCTCCACAATCGTAGAAGGCACGGGAACGGAAACGGAAACAGAAGGACCAGCTAAAAGGCTGTGGTGGTGGTCTTTTGGGAATAGGCTTTCCCGGGAAGGTATGCTGGAATAGCTGTATCAACATCTTAGACATCCCATACACAGTTGACTCTATAGCATCCATATGCTGTGACATAGTGCGAGCCGGAGTAGGTGCAGGTGGTGGGGTGCTGAAGAAGATGCTCCAGCATCTTACGGCTGTGGCCTCAGGGTCCTATCTCTCTCTTTTCTAGTCCTAGCAACTCTATTGCTACTGCTAGACTTCCCAATTGCTCTAGTGTCCAGGGGAAGGAGAACATCTTGGGCATAGTGTTTTACCTTAGCCCGATCATAGAGATGAGTGACTAAGCTGCCAAAAGGGAGATTTGCCTTTGGCTTTGCAGCCTGGGCAGACTCTCTCATCTCCAACCAAATGTAATATGCCACGTCAATGGCAACTCCCGTCATAAAGGCATGCAGTAATGTGAGCTTCTCAATGTTTAGGTTCTTCTCCGAACCCCGGGGCATCATATTATAATGGATGACTTTATTCATGACCCCCGTATGCATGCTTGAGACCCCCAACCAACGTTGTTCCCATGAACGTGGTCGGGTCCTTANGGACTTTATTCATGACCCTTGTATGCATGCTTGAGACCCCCAACCAACGTTGTTCCCATGAACGTGGTCGGGTCCTTATAGGTGAGGGCCACGTAGTCCTTGAGAGTTATACCCCTTTCGACATAGTGTGGGTAGACCTCAGTGGTCGGGGGGGGAGGTCTCACGTACCCCATCGCCGTGGCTATTGAGTCCAGGGTCACCTCAATTGCGTTGCCCCTCACAATCGTCTTTAGCTTACTCTCATTGTCACGAAAAACAACCAACTTCTGGTAAAAGTCACGACACATCCCTAAATTGTACCACTTGACCTCCTCAAACCAAAAATTCAACCCCTATTGTTCAATAATTTTCACCACCTCGCTCCTAGACCCCAACGAAACCCTATCCACATAGCATTCACACGTCACACCCTTTTTCTCCATACGTTGCTTGCGAGTGTCGTGTCTTGCCTTCATCCTCCACTCTGCTTTGTTTTGGGAGCTAGGACCCTCACCGGTCCTCTTCTTGGATGTGGAGCCAGAGGGGGGGTGGAGAAGCACTAGGGCTAGTGTTCTTGGTTCTGGCCATGAGAATCAATAGTGCCTCCAACCCAAGAGCCACCAAAAACAACCTTCACAAACTCTCAATGGTATCAACTACCTCCATGGACATCACTCTTGTACAAGCCATCACCAAGAAGTTGAGGAGATTGGGGAAGATTAAAGAGAAATTCAGAATTTTAGGGGAAATGGAAATCTAGGGTTTGCTTGAAAAACACTTGGTTTTATTTTGGATAAAGCACCCTAAAAGTGAACCTAAATCAAGAGAGAGTAAGAAGTTTTGAGATTTGGGGGAAGCAATTTGAAGGTTAGAAGAGAGAAGAAGGAGAGGAGAGGGTTTGAGAGCAAGAGATGGATTGGAAACGCGAAAGATTTTCCAAACTTTTCGACTTTAAAACCCTCATTTTTAATTTTTTGGGCAAAACCTTCCAGAAGGTCGATCAAAATCTTCCGGAAGGTTTTGCTTACTGCCTTTGTTTAAAAAATGCAGTAGGTAAAACCTTCTGGAAGGTTTTGATTGACCTTCCGGAAGGTTGTACCTTTGCCGCAAAACCAATCCTTTATTCAAAAAAATCACATAAAATCCATTCTAACTTAATTCAAACACATCTTGCACCCTTTCTAAGACGCCTATCCTACCAAGGACTTGAAGCACACTTATGAACCACAATTGGCAAATCATGCCCAAAGTCATTTATGAAATTGTAACATGATTTACGATTTTTATGTTTTCAACGTACAAGTCATGGATTTCTACTTTAAAATACCAAAATGAATATTGAAAATGAAAATCACATAATTAAAAACATGGGCATTCCTAATTCATCTTAAATACCAAAACTTGAGCAATATTCCCCTATTTTGCAGGTATGGAACTAATTAACACATTTCTTAGATGATTTAACTATGCACACATAAGTAAGACCATAGTCTCAAATACTAGTCCAAAGTATGCACCTACAAATTCATTTTCAACTCGTGTGTGTGTNTGCCCAAAATAGTTTTAAAGGTAGTACGGTATGCCCATAAGGCATCAGTCAATCTTTTGGACCAATCCTTCCTATTTGGTTTGACCATTTTTTCTAGAATACCCTTTATCTCCCTATTGGCTAGCTCAGCTTGGCCATCTATTTGTGGGTGATAGGCGGTGGATACTTTGTGAGTGATGTCATATTTGAACATTAATGAAGCGAATGACCTATTAAAAAAGTGTGATCCACCATCACTTATGATTGCACGAGGCATCCCAAGCCTCGAAAAGATGTTCTCCTTAAGGAAATTGACTACGATCCGATGGTCATTAGTCTTGGTCGAGATAGCCTCCACCCATTTGGACATATAGTCCACTACCAGTAGGATGTACAGATAACCATATGACATAGGGAACGGACCTATGAAATCAATACCCCAACAGTCGAATATTTTTATGACACGCACAAGGGAGAAGGGCATCATGTGTCTCCGGGTCACACTACCTAATTGTTGGCATCTGTCGCATGCCTTACAAAATGAAACACAATCTTTAATGAGAGAGGGCCAGTAGAAACCTGATTGGAGAATTTTAGCTGAAGTCTTTTTAGCTGAAAAATGTCCACCACAAGCTTGTGAATGGTAAAAATGAAAGGATGTCCTGCTGTTCATTTTTAGGTACACATCTCCTCATGATTTGATCGGGGTAGTACTTGAACAAATATGGGTTGTTGAAGTAGAAGTACTTCATATCCGTCATAAATCGTCTTCGATCTTCTAGGCTCCATTGCGGTAGAATCTGTCCTGTTGCAAGGTAATTACATATATTAGCATACCAAGGACACACAGAATGAATTGAAAGCAAGTGTTCATCAGGGAAAAATTCAGGGATAGGGATGTGCTCATCGGCCTCTTGCACCACAAGCCGGGATAAGTGATCTGCCATCACGTTCTCAACTCCTTTCTTGTCCTTGATCATCAAGTCAAATTCTTGTAGGAAAAGTATCCACCTAATAAGTCTTGGTTTTGCATCCTGCTTGGACAACAAGTACTTCAAGGCAGAATGGTTAGTAAAGACAATAATAGGTGAACCAATGATGTAAGAATGAAATTTATCTAAAACAAACACTACAGCTAGCAATTCTTTCTTGGTGGTAGTGTAATTCATCTGAGTCTCATTTAGTTTTTTGCTAGCATAGTGTATCACATATGATCAATTTTTCTCCCTTTGAACAAGCAATGCACCAACTGCGTAATCAATCGCGTCGCACATGAGCTTAAAAGGTAGGTCCTAATTGGGTGTTCACATGATCGAAGGTGTGACTAGGATACTTTTAAGTTTTTTACAGGATGCCTCACAATCATCCGACCACTCGAATGTGACCTCTTTAGACAGTAGGTGGATCAAGGGTCAGGCCAATGAACTGAAATTCTTTATGAATCAACCATAAAAACCTATATGGCCCAAAAATGACTAGATGCCTTTGATGGCTCTTGGCATGGGGAGGTTGGAGATGGCCTCCACCTTGGATTTTTTGACTTTAATACCCCTCGCCGAAACTATGTGGCCAAGCATAATTCCTTCTGTCACCATAAAGTGACACTTTTCCCAATTCAAGACTAGATTCTTCTCCTCACGTCTTGTTAGAACTCTCTCCAAGTTTGCCAAACATCCCTCGAATGAATCCCTAAATACCAAAAAGTCATCCATGAAGACCTCCACTATCGTTTCCACCATGTCACTGAAAATCCCCATCATACAGCGTTGAAATGTCCCCGGAGCATTGCATAGTCCAAATGGCATGCAACGGTAGGCAAAGGTACCATAGGGGCACGTGAAGGTGGTCTTCTCTTGATCCTCCAAAGCAATGTCAATCTGATTGTAGCCGGAGTATCTATCTAAAAAGTAGTAGAATAGATGCCTGGCTACTCGTTCTAGAACTTGATCGAGGAATGGCAATAGGATGTGGTCTTTTCGTGTGCAAGCGTTCAACTTCTGGTAATCAATGCACACCCTCCATCTGGCGACCACTCTTATAGATATAAGCTCATTCTCGTCATTCTCAACCACCGTAACTCCTGATTTCTTAGGTACTACTTGTATGGGGCTAACCCACTTACTATCGGCGATTGGAAAAATGATCCGCACATCAAGTAGTTTCAGAACTTTATCCCTCACCACCTCCTTCATTATGGGATTCAACTGTCTTTGTGGTTGTCAGGAAGGTTTGGAATCCTCCTCAAGATATATGTGGTGGGTGCAAATAAGAGGGCTTATCCCCTTGATATCCGCAATGGTCCACCCGATTACTCCTTTATGCTTTCTTAACACCTCCAAGAGCTCTTTTTCTTGTTGCATGTTCAATGTAGAGTTAATGACCACCAAAAATGTTTCCCCTTCTCCAAGACAGGCGTATTTCAAATGGGAGGGCAAGGGCTTCAACTCTAAGTTGGGCTTTTGTTCATTCGATGAAAAAATTTTCTTTTCTCGATGGGGTAACTCTTCGAATGTAGGGATCCACTTTTTCATCCCTTTCAAATCTTCTATCTCCTCTTACTCATAATAATTTTCAAGATCCACAATCCCTTATTCCTTGAATTTCAACATCCCCTCCAGCTCTAAGTGCTCCTCAACCAAAGTGTCGATTCTATTTTACGCACTTACTTCCTCATCATCACTCAGTTGCTTTGCCAAGTTGAATACATGAAGTTCTGTTGTCATATTCCCAAATGCCAACTTCATTAGACCGTTCTTGTAATTTATCACAGCATTAGATGTAGCAAGGAAGGGCCTTCCAAGTATTATGGGAATTTGAGAGCTAAGGTTTGCAATAATGTGTGTATCAAGCACAATAAAATCGATAGGGAAGTAAAATTTATCAATTTGAACTAAGACATCCTCAACTACTCCCCTTGGCGTACGGATACTACAATCCGCCAATTGAAGTGTGATTGAGGTGGGCTTCAACTCCTTAAGCTGAAGCTGTTGATACACCAAGTAGGAAAAAAGATTCACACTTGCCCCCAAATCGAGGAGTGCTTGCTCCACTCGATAATTTCCAATGGTGATGGCTATGGTTGGACAACCGGGGTCTTTGAATTTGGGAGGAGTGTTAGTCCTCAAAATTGAGCTCACTTGCTCGGNTACACCAAGTAGGAAAAAAGATTCACACTTGCCCCCAAATCGAGGAGTGCTTGCTCCACTCGATAATTTCCAATGGTGATGGCTAATGTTGGACAACCGGGATCTTTGAATTTGGGAGGAGTGTTGGTCCTCAATATTAAGCTCACTTGTTCTATGAGGAATGCCTTCTTGTGGATATTCAATCTCCTTTTCATCGTGTATAGATCCTTCAAAATTTTAGCACAAGATGGGATTTGTTTGATAGCATCGAGGAGTGGAATGTTAATCTTCACCAGCTTAAATATTTCCAAAATATCAGCATAATTAGCCACCTTGACAGGTGGCTTCAAACGACTAGGAAACGGGGCAGGCATGGGAGGAACAAACAAACATTTATCAATCAATTTATCTTTCTCAACTACCTCTCTCTCTTTTGCTCCACTCACTTCACCCTTGTCAGTGTCACCCAAGGTTTCTTTCCTTTTGGCAATGTGGGCTTGGGTGAGGCCTTTGACAAATTGGTTTTGTCAATTTCTTTATCACTATGAAGGGTGGTGATAGCTTTGAGTTGCTCACAACTCTCTCTCAAAGGCTCCGATGACTCANGCCTCTCTCTCTTTTGCTCCACTCACTTCACCCTTGTCGGTGTCACGCAAGGTTTCTTTCCTTTTGGCAATGTGGGCTTGGGTGAGGCCTTTGACAAATTGGTTTTGTCAATTTCTTTATCAGTATGAAGGGTGGTGATAGCTTTGAATTGCTCACAACTCTCTCTCGAAGGCTCCGATGACTCAACAACATGTTGACCCCTAGGGTTCTCTTGTGGTTGAGCAGAGAACTTCCCCTTTTCTTGTTGAGATACCCCTATAGAGTTTGTCAACTTTGTGAGTTGGGCTCTTATATCATTGATGGCTGTGGCATTTTGGTTATTGATGGCAGTTTGGCTTTAAATGAAGGAATGGACCATATCCTCCAAATTTCTTTTGTGAGGAGGTTGGTATATGGATGGATTGGATGGTCCTCGAGAAAAACTTTATGATGGAGGACTTGGAGAAAAATTTTGTGGTGGCGGGTTCGACTAATACCCTTGTGGATTGGTCCTTGGGTATTGAGAGCTAGATGCTTGCCCTTGGCCATGGTATTGGTTTTGCTTGGAAGGTATGAGAGATGAATATGCACTTGATCCATGAGGAATGGGGTTTTCATTTCTCCAACTGAAATTTGGACTCCAGCTCGGATTATAGGTGTTCGAATTTGGAGAAAATGATTGCCTTAGCTGGTTGAATGCATGGACTTGCTCATGATATGCTTCCTTAAGGGCTGGGATGCTAGGACATTATGATGTGGAATGCTCAACATTCTCACAAATTGCACATCCCTCCGCAATGTTAGACAAGTTAGACACCTTATGTCTTTGGTTGACTTTAAGAGTTTCCACCTTCCTAGACAGTTTGAAAATTTTTGAAAGTAAGCCCTCCCTGTCCCTCAAATCATAAATCCCTCCCCCTTGAGGTTGGCCACTCCCTTGAGGCAAAGACCTTGGTACATTAGTTGGGTCAGTGGTGTGTTTTGACTGTGCATTTTGGGCCAGTGTATCACAATAGTCTAAAGCCTCGTCGGGGTCTTTATTCAGGAACTCACAATTACACATCATATCTATGAATTTTTGATGGCCCAGTGTAATTCCTTCGTAGAAAAAACTCACCAATTGCCACGCTTCAAAGCCATGATGTGGAAGTGATTGGAGCAACTCCTTATGTCGATCCTAACATTGATAAAATTGTTCATTGGGCTTTTTCAAAAAAATTTGAATTTTTTTTTTAGGTTGGTGGTTTTATGCACCGGAAAGAATTTGTTCAAAAACTCAGAAATCATTTGGCTCCAAGATGTGATGGTTTGAGGACTCAAAGAAATAAGCCACATTTTTTCCTTATCCCTTAGGGAAAAGGGAAACAATTTCATTCTGACTTTCTTGTGCCCCCCACCCCTTGGGACATTTGGATTTGCACCCCTTTGGACATTTGGATTTGCACCTATGTTGTCAAAATTGTCACCCGCATCCTCGAGTTGTTCTTGGTCAATATTCATGGAAGGGGCCAAGTTTTGTCTAACAAGTCAGTTTTCACCCCTATATAAAATTAATCTAATACGCACTAAAAATTATAGGCAAACAAGAATATGTACACGGAGCAACGTACCTCAACCCATAACAAAGATCACGGGTCTTACCACCATTTTCTAGAAACCACCTTCTTGGTTTGACACTTGCCTTCCCCGGCAACGGCGCCAAAAAATGCTTGACAAAATTCCTTGTTGTCTCCAAACCTCTAAACATCACCTTTTAGCATGTATAGTATATGGATGAAGCGGAGTGTCACTCTCCTTTGGGTGATATCAAAATAAAGGGCAAGGAGATGGGTGTAAATGAGATGATGGTAATGNTTGTTCTTGGTCAATATTCATGGTAAGGGCCAAGTTTTGTCTAACAAGTCGGTTTCGGTCTTCCGCCTCCACATAAAACAAAATATCTACAAAAACAATTATACACAAACAAAATTATGTACACGGAACAACGTATCTTTGCCCATGATGAAGATCATGGGACTTACCTTCGTCGTCCGGAAATCACCTTCTTGCTTTGACACTTGCCTTCCCCAGCAACGACGCCAAAAATGATTGACAAAATTCCTTGTTGTTTCCTAACCTCTAAGTATCACCTTTTAGCATGTATAGTATATGAATGAAAGGGAGTGTCACTTTCCTAGGGTTGATGTCAAAAGAAAGGGCAATGGAATGGTAGATGAATAAGATTTCACATGTGAGTATGTGTGAACAAAAGTGCTCCCCAAGNATGGGTGATATCAAAATAAAGGGCAAGGAGATGGGTGTAAATGAGATGATGGTAATGTGAAGTGTAAATACATAACAAATGTGTGTGTGTGTACAAAAGTTCTCCCCAAGCACAAGGAGACTTTTGCGGGTTGAGTTTTACTTGGTGGTATTCCAAGGTCATTTCCACGGGAAAGGAAGTAAACCGAGGGGAAGGTGATTTTCATAAAAAGAAAGTGTAAAATCTTTGGTTGTTGGAAGTTGTTTAGTGAATTTTGTTTTGATGCAAATAAAATGAGAAAAAAATATTGGCAAATCCAAGAGGTCACTCCAATAGGAATACCGTCTCAACTCGAAACCCTCCTCCAATAGAGCATGAACGAACGATTGATTCGTGGGAAGTTAGGGGTAAAATTGGTGAGTACCTAAGCATAAACCGTGACTAGGCCTACGGAATATCAAAGACTCACCAAGTTATGCACCCTCAACCCAGTCAAACCAATCCATTGAACTCTAAAAGAGGGGAGGAGAATGAGTTAAAATGGTATACCCAAGTGGANTGAGTATCTAAGCATAAACCATGACAAGGCCTACAGAATATCAAAGACTCACCACTTATCCACCCTTAACCCAGTCAAACCAAACCACTGAACTCTGAAAAANCATGACAAGGCCTACAGAATATCAAAGACTCACCACTTATCCACCCTTAACCCAGTCAAACCAAACCATTGAACTCTGAAAAAAGGGAGGAGAATGAGTTAAAATGGTATACCCAAGTGGAGGTTCCCCTTGGTTTTGCCAACTAAAAGATTTAGCTACTCATGCTTAAAATGAAATTGACAATGTAATGAGAATGCATTGCAAAGATTTGAAGCTCTAGAGTAACTAGGTACAAGGAAACATAAGCTATAAGAGACTATATTGAATACCCATTTGAAAACTAAGAAAATGAAGAACCTTGATGCATTAATGGTGAAAGCTTTAAAAGAGCATTACACTTGCATTGAACTTGAAAGAAAACAACATTAATGGCATTCAATGAAGTTCTACAGATTCATACCAGAGATTACAAGACAATGTATTGAAAGAAATGCAAAAATCTCAATTTTCTTTCACTGGACACTATTCATCTTCTCCTCCAGACTCTCTCTCTATCTCTCTGTGTATTGTAGAATGCTCAATAATGGAGTCCTTTCCCCTCCCCAAAACGTCCATAGTCTCCTCGCTCCTGCTGATTGATGTGATTTCCATCCATAGGGACTGCATGATGTAGACTAGGACCAACCTCCACTCTTCTCTCTCCCAAGCTTTTTCTCACTCCTCCTCATTAGTGCCCAAGCATCATAAAGACCAAGTAGGGGTGAGGGAGGCTTCTTGGATGTGTAAGGAATGTTAGGAGACTTGATGGAGTAGTGCAAGTGGGTCCCCCAAGCTGTAGAGTTGAGTTACAGGTTGTTTGGGAAGTTTAACAAAAACCTTCTAGAAGATCGACATAAAACCTTCTGGAAGGTTTGTGCTGGGACAGTTAAATGAAAGGTTCAGCAGGCAAAACCTTTCGGAAGGTTCATTCTAGTAGGCAAAACCTTTCGGAAGGTTCATTCTAGTAGACAAAACCTTTCGGAAGGTTTCACCCNGGGAAGTTTAACAAAAACCTTCTAGAAGATCGACATAAAACCTTCTGGAAGGTTTGTGCTGGGACAGTTAAATGAAAGGTTCAGCAGGCAAAACCTTTCGGAAGGTTCATTCTAGTAGACAAAACCTTTCGGAAGGTTTCACCCCAGTAGGCAAAACATTTCGAAAGGTTCATTCCAATGGACAAAACCTTCCGGCAGGTTTTGGCAGTGAAAAAAAAAAATCCAAGGCAACAGTTTCCGGAAGGTTTTTACCCAAACCTTCCGGAAGGTCTTCAACCTAATTCCATTTTCTTGATTTCTTCTCCCTCCAAACCTTCCTTTAAGCTACCCCCCTTCTTCATTGACTTCAATCATTTCAATGGGGGTATAACTCACACCATTTACATTGTTTTACCTGCATTCAGACAAAACTCCATCAAAACAAAAATTAAGCACATTTCTCCCCAAATTCATGACTATAAACAAGTACAAAAGGCTCATAGCACACAATATATGTCATATTTTTGTGCTAATCAATGTGCGACGCGAGTGATTATGCGGTTGGCACAGTGCTTGATCAAAGGGAGAAAAATAAACCGTATGCAATATACTACGCTAGCAAAACGCTTAGTGAGGCTCAAACGAATTACACTACCCCAGAAAAAGAGCTACTAGCGGTAGTATTTGCTTTAGATAAATTCCATTCTTACATCATAGGTTCACCTATTGTTGTCTTTACTGATCACTCTGCTTTGAAGTATTTGTTGCCTAAGCAGGATGCTAAACTGAGACTCATTAGGTGGATACTCCTCCTACAAGAATTTGACTTGACAATCAAGGACAAGAAAGAAGTTGAGAATGTGGTGACAGATCATTTATCTCGGCTTGTGGTGTAAGAGGCCGGTGAGCACCTTCCTATCCTTGACTTTTTCCCTGACGAGCAATTGCTTTCAATTCATTCTGTGTGTCCTTGGTATGCTGATATATGTAACTATCTTGCAACAGGACAGATACCACCGCATTGGAGCCCAGAAGATCGAAGATGATTTATGGCAGATGTGAAGTACTTTTACTTCGACAACCCATACTTGTTCAAGTACTGCCTTGATCAGGTCATGAGGAGATACGTACTAGGAAATGAACAGCAGGAAATCCTTTTGTTCTGCCATTCACAAGCATGCGGTGGTCACTTCTCAGCAAAGAAAACTTCGGCAAANTTTTACTTCGACAACCCGTACTTGTTCAAGTACTGCCCTGACCAAGTCATGAGGAGATGCGTACCAGGAAATGAACAGCGAGAAATCCTTTCATTCTGCCATTCATAAGCATGCGGTGGTCACTTCTCATCAAAGAAAACTTCGACGAAAATTCTTCAATCAGGTTTTTACTAGCCCTCACTTAACAAAGACTATGTTTCATTTTCTAAAGAATGCGACAGATGCCAACGTTTGGGTAGTGTGACCTGAAGAAACATGATGCCCCTCTCCCCTATACTCGTGATAGAAATATTCGACTGTTGGGGTATCAACTTCATGGGTCCTTTTCCTATTTCATTTGGTTACTTGTACATTCTCTTACCGATAGACTATGTGTCCAAATGGGTCCCGACCAAGACTAACGACCACTGGGTTGTAGTCAAGTTCCTTAAAGAAAACATTTTCTCGAGGTTTGGGATGCCCCGTGCAATTATCAGTGATGGTGGATCCCATTTCTGTAATAGGTCATTTCCATCTTTAATGTTTAAATATGGCGTTACACACAAAGTATCAACTCCATACCACCCACAAACCAATGGCCAAGCCAAGTTGGTCAACAGGGAGATCAAAAACATTTTAGAGAAAAAGGTGAACCCCCTAGGAAAGATTGGTTAGTTAAACTGACTGATGCCCTATAGGTTTACCGTACCGCCTATAAGACTATTTTGGGCATGCCTCCCTATCTGCTTGTCTACGAAAAGGCTTGCCATCTACCGGTCGAAATGGAACACAAGGCCTATTGGACCATCAAAACCTTGAACTTCAACTTAAGAATGGCTGGAGAGCAAAAAAATTAGAGTTGAATGACTTCAAAGAAATTAAGAGAGATGCGTATGAAAGCTCCAAAATTCAAAGGAACGGGCTAAAATCTTTCATGACCAATCTATCGTGAGGAAGTCATTTGAGCCGGGGCAAAAAGTGCATTTATACAACTCCCGACTCTCCGTTTTCCAAGGTGGCCTACCCTAATGGAGCTGTAGATGTCACAAACCCTGCGAATGGNGGGGCAAAAAGTGCATTTATACAACTCCCGACTCTCCGTTTTCCAAGGTGGCCTACCCTAATGGAGCTGTAGATGTCACAAACCCTGCGAATGGCCAGACATTCCAGGTCAATGGCCAAAGACGTAAGCCATTCTTTGAGGGTTTTGAAGAATGATGATGAGGATGATTCTGATGGGGATAATTATGAAGATGGTGTGGATGGTGGGAGTGATTTTGATAAGGATGATGATAGTGATGGTGATGATGAGGGGGATGATGAGAAGGAGTAGGTTAATTTGTGGTGCCTGTCTATTTCTTTTGAGTTGGAGTGTACATAGTTAAAATGGAGCTATTAGCCTAGTAGAAGAGTTCGTAGATTGTAGGCCATTTTGTTTCTTTTTGATATTTGACTCCATGAACTCCAACTTGAAGCACATTAATGGAAAACCACAATTTATGTTCAATCTTGTCCAAGTTATTTTGATAATTGCATTATGATCTTTGTATTTTGATTGTTGGGTGAATTGTTTACTTAAATGGATTGTTGTATGATATTCTTGGTATTTTGTTTTGAAAANGTAATTGAAAAATATCATTCTAAAATTAAACAACATCTTAGGAAATCAAGAAATAAAAGTAAGAGAAAAGAATGAAAACTTAGGTGCAATCTTCAATCCTTCTCTAGCCTTCAAGACCATGATCAATCTTCTTCGTGTCGATTCCTTCGATTCTTGTCTTCAATTTTCTTCCAATTCCTTGATTTTTCCAGATGTTTTCAGCCTCCTAAAGTTAGAATATCTCTTCCCAACACAAACCCTAGCATATATGTAGCTTTAGAGTCCAATTTTGGGTCAAAAATAAGTCAAAATTTGTGTCACGGACCAAAACAAGAGCAGCTACGCTAGAAATTAGTGCAGGGGTGCCATTTGGACAGTAGGTTGGCACAGGGGCGCGTCCCCCTTTTCAGGCCTAAAATGCCCTTTAGTTTTCTCTTCCAAAAATCCACTCTTTTGGCTTCAAATTGACCTTGTTTCCTCCTAATTGATCATGATTCCTTCCAAATGATCATCCCTACAAAATAACATCAAAAATACACAAAGCAAATAAAAATGAACATAAAATAATTGAAAACTTACAATTTCATTAAGCCGAAAGTACTCAATTCATAGGTATAAAATTCACTCATCAAATACTTTCAAACTTAAATCTTTGCTTTTCCTCAAGCAAAATACTAAGAAGAAAAACTATTAAAATTAATCCTAACAACCAACTACTCAAACAATGGATCAATTTAAATATGAATAATGGCCCCAAAAAATTACTACAAATAATAATTCATAGGAAACTTTAAAACAGTGCAAAGTCTATCAATTTAACATACTTCTTAATTTTACCTCCAGTTATGACCCTTTAAATACATGGACATAACTATCAAGCTAATCATCACCCAAATACATTTACGTAATCAAATGCTTCATAGGAGATACTCAATATCAACTCTATAAACTTATGTTTCATATCAACCTCCACTCATTAAGGCAAACATATAAATAGAAGGACCAAAGATTTTTCCCTTTTTCTTTTTAGTCTTTCGGTGAGTGCATTTTATGCTCCATCTCACCTCCTATTGAGCGAGTGCGTTTTACACTCCATCTCGCTTTTTCTTGAACGAGTGCGTTTTATGCTCCATCTCATTCTCAACATGTGTTTATGAGTAAGTGCGTTTTACGCTCCATCTCTACTCACCACATGCCCCTTTCTTTTTTTTTTCATCTAACTCATGAAATATCAAATCAAAATAATTTTCCAAAAAACTCTTTTTTTAATACACTAACCCATCATAACCAATATTTCCCCCAAACTTATATGAATACCTCAATTCGCTTTGAATGATGCTTAAATAAGTTTTCTAGAGTTTCAACGATGTCTCCCACAAGCATTTAACCAAATAAATTCTCCAAATAATAACTAACCAAATAGATAGATATGTGCTCATGAATGAAAAGCTCACAAACAGTGTAAAACCAACTAGTATGTTAAACTATAGACTCAACATGTTCATCAATTTTCCTTAAATTGACAATTAATCCCATTCATCATTGGCCAGAATCTAATTCAATCAACCCATTACTCAAGTTGTACTAAAACATGTTATTTAAATGCATACCTAATAATGGAAATGCAAACAAGAAAACACCCCTAAACTTAAACTAAACATTGTCCAAAATGTATAAAATAGGAAAAATTAAGAAAGAGGACTTCCCTGAGACTTTGCTAGTTGGCATCATCGTCAGCGTCCTCGTAGTCCGCTGAGTCGAGAGTGTATTCGAGAAACATAGGTGGACTAGGAAACTGTACTGGAGATGTGCCCGAGTTGAATCCATAATTGTTAACATTTGGACTAGTGTGGAATTGAATTCCATTGAGTACTCCATGAATGAGTCCATTCGATGTGCAAGTCGATCATTACGTCTAGACTCACATCGAACTTCCCTACGTAGCTCTTGTGTCTCTCTACATAACTCCTATGTGTCTCGACACAATCCGTGCATCTCAACAACTAGATTCTCCATAGGTGATTGAGATACGACAATAGTAGGCTGACAATGCTCTAATGGTTGTCCTGAATTTTGAGGCATATCCACCATAACAAACCCGACACCCCTATGATCAGAAAAACCTCCCTTCCATACTTTAAAACGGCTAATGATTCGATGATCATTTGGCACTTGTGGTTGTTGAACTAATTCATCACCCTTCCATGTGACTTTTTTCTTCTTGCATAATCCGCAAATCAATGATGGGTGAGGCAATCCGGTATTTGAACCGCTCTTAATAGCCTTTGAGATTGAATCTTCATAACTTGCCCCACATTAATGGTTTTTCTTGTAACTATGCAATATAGCAATACTGTCCTATCCCGGAGTATTTTGAAAAAGTGTGTGGTAGGCATCAGCTTAGCATAGAGGAAGTAGTACCATGCCTTCCCATACTGGCTCAGCTCGTTGTGTGAAAAGTGAACATTCTCTGTCCCCTTTAATGTCCACTTAGCACCCGGCTTACATAGACAATTGATCACCTCCTCCAAGTCAAGTTCTTCAGTTTTGTATTGCATATTCTCTGTCCCCTTTTCTATGTTGTAATAAGCATTGATGCGTTCCTTGGCAAACGACACTGCTTTACCCCGAACTTGAGCCACATGGTTGTCGCCCTCCTTGGCATTGGCATAAAATTCTTTTACAATGGGGATTACAGCGGCCTCCGGTTGTTCTGTGAAATCCAACCAACCACGCTCCATAATCATGTCATGTACACACCCATCATACGTCACAACTGGGCGAAGACAATCTTTAGGAATCAATACTATTTTTACCAACCATGTATGAAATCTCTCCAATGCCGTTTGGCTAACAAATCTCTTTTTGTCGTATGTCTTGGAAGATTTAGAGGTTTCCCCTCTTTGGTATTTTGAAGACATGTTGAATATGCAATGATTAACCCTCACAACAACTTAAAGTAGGTCACAAAGTAGCTAACTAATCTTTGTTTCCTCTTGGGTAATTTAATAAACACCTTGTGTGCAATGCTCAATTCTTCAAGAATAAGCCATCCCAAATCTTACGAGCACCACCAAAGAAGACACCCAACAATCTCTCACAAGCATTTAAATAGACTTAAACATTATCCATGGAGAATGAACGAGAAATGGTACTTTGCATTGCAAAGTTTGTTCTTTACCCATGGAGAATGGAACAACCCTTGTTGCTAGTTGATGCTCATTGATGCCACATGAGAGGTGAGAATGTGGTGGAAAGGAGTTGGAGATATTCAAGATGATGGAGTGAAATATTGGAGGAATAAAAGTTGGTGTGTATGTAGTTTTAGAGGTTTGAAATTTTTTTTTTTTGTAGTGGTAGGAGTTGATTTGGGTTGATGTATGTAGAGCTGATAGGTATTTTATATTGGTAAACATCTGGGTTTTAGGAGTTGTTTGTGATGTTTAGAGTGCAGAAAATCTGATTTTGGGAGTTGGGTTTTTTTTGTTTTCCTGGAGTGCAGAAATTCTGAGTTGGAGAGTTGTTTTGATGTTGGTGTGTAGAAATTTGAGGTTGAGAGCTATTTTATTGATGTTGGAGTGCAGAAATCTGAGTTTTAAAGTTGTTTTTGGGTGTTGGCAGCCGCCTGGGCGCGCAGGGGTGCCCAATATGGCGCTAGAGCGTGGCCTTGCTAGTCTGTGGACAGAAAGGCAGCGTTAGGGCGCTATTTCTTGGTGCCTAGGTGCTGACTTTCTAGTCTTTGGCTCCTTTTCTGCTTGTTCAAATTCCGTTTTCCTTTACTCTTTTATGTTATTTGATGTTTCTTTTCGATCATCAATACCTACAAGCATTTAACCCACTATTAAAAATATACTAATAATCTAAGAACTAAATTGACAAAAACAAAGAATGAAAAATTAAAAGCTAAACTCTGGGTTACCTCCCAAATAGCGCTTGGTTTTAAGTCATCAGCCTTACTACTCCTTGTTGTCATTCCGGATCGGTGAGGGTTATGGAGGTCTTTTGAAGATCAACGTCGCCACCCCAATAGTGCTTCAATCTTTGCCCATTCACCTTAAACATTCTATTCGAGTTGGGTTCTTTGACTTCAACTGCTCCATGCGGGAATACATCAGTAACCAGAAATGGCCCCGACCACCTTGATTTGAGTTACCCCGGGAAGAGTTTTAACCTTGAATTGAACAGGAGTACCACTTGTCCCAGTTGAAACTTTCGCTCAATGATCTTCTTATCATGTCACCGTTTTAATTTCTCTTTATANTGAATTGAACAGGAGTACCACTTGTCCCAATTGAAACTTTCGCTCAATGATCTTCTTATCATGTCACCGTTTTAATTTCTCTTTATAAAGCTTTGCATTCTCATATGCTTGGAGACAAAACTCATCCATCTCATTCAGCTGCAAGAGACGCATCTCACCCGCTGCATGCAAGTCAAAATTAAGTTTCCGAATAGCCCAATATGCACTATGTGCTAATTCTACCGGCAGATGACAAGCTTTGCCATACACCAGCTTATATGGAGATATCCTAATTGGTGTTTTATAAGTTGTTCGATAGGCCCACAAGGCATCATCTAGTTTCTTCGACCAATCTTTTCGGTTGGGATTAACAATTTTCTCTAGAATTCGCTTCACTTCTCTATTCGAAACTTTGGCATGGCCACTAGTATGGGGGTAATAAGTTGTGTCAATNTACACCAGCTTATATGGAGATATCCTAATTGGTGTTTTATAAGCTGTTCGATAGGCCCACAAGGCATCACCTAGTTTCTTCGACCAATCTTTTCGGTTGGGATTAACAATTTTCTCTAGAATTCGCTTCACTTCTCTATTCGAAACTTTGGCATGGCCACTAGTCTGGGGGTAATAAGTTGTGTCAATCTTATGGGTGACCCCATATTTAGCGAGAAGAGCTGCAAAATATTTATTACAAAAAATGCGTACCTTCATCGCTAATGATCACTCTCGGCGTACCAAACCTCGTGAAGATGTTTTTTTAGAGGAAATTTAACACCACCTTTGCANCTGGGGGTAATAAGTTATGGCAATCTTATGGCTGACCCCATATTTAGCGAGAAGAGCTGCAAAATATTTATTACAAAAAATGCGTACCTTCATCGCTAATGATCACTCTCGGCGTACCAAACCTCGTGAAGATGTTTTTTTAGAGGAAATTTAACACCACCTTTGCATCCTTGGTAAGAAAAACCGTTGCCTCAACCCACTTAGAGACGTAATCCACTGCAACTAATATGTAAAGGTTATTGTACAATGATGGAAACGGGCCCATGAAGTCTATACACCAGACGTTAGAGATCTCAACCTCCAAGATATTGTTTANGTGAAGATGTTTTTTTAGAGGAAATTTAACACCACCTTTGCATCCTTGGTAAGCAAAACCGTTGCCTTAACCCACTTAGAGACGTAATCCACTGCAACTAATATGTAAAGGTTATTGTACAATGATGGAAACGGGCCCATGAAGTCTATACACCAGACGTTAGAGATCTCAACCTCCAAGATATTGTTTAAGGGCATCTATTGTCGCTTGGAAATATTTCCAGTGCGTTGACATCTGGCGCACTTTAACGTGAAGAAATGGGCATCCTTGAAGAGCGCTGGCCAATAGAAACCTAATTGAAGGACTTTTTCTATTGTTCTCTCTCCCCTATAATGTCCTCCATATCATGATGAGTGACAATGCTGTAAGATTCCATTGATTTCTTCCCTTGGTACACATCTTCTTAACATCTGATCTGCANCATAATGTCCTCCATAGCATGATGAGTGACAATGATGTAAGATTCCATTGATTTCTTCCCTTGGTACACATCTTCTTAACATCTGATCTGCACATTGTTTAAATAGGAATGGTTCATCCCAGATGTAATGCTTCATCTCATGCAACAACTTCTTCCTTTGTTGGTTGCTCATTTCAGGAGGAAGCACATGACTCACTATATAGTTCATATAATCTGCATACCATGGTGCTCCTTCTGCAACATAAAATAGTTGCTCATCTGGGAAGGATTCATTGATCATTACACCATCACTCTTTTGCTATACGGCTTTCTCAAGTCTGAAGAGATGATCCACCACTTGGTTTTCTGTCCCCTTTCTGTCCTAAATCTCTAAATCAAACTCTTGAAGCAAAAGCACCCAACGAATCAAGCGTGGCTTGGCATCCTTTTTCGAGATCAGATACTTAATGGTGGAATGATCTATGAACACTATCACCTTTGTACCAATGAGATAGGATCGAAATTTGTCGAAAGCAAAGACAACTGCTAATAATTCTTTCTTAGTGGTTGTGTAGTTGAGTTGTGCATCTGATAACGTCTTGCTAGCATAGTAGATAGCACGAAACATTTTTTCTTTCAATTAACCTAAAACTGCTCCAACTACAAAGTCGATAACATCACACATTAGCTCAAACGGAAAATCCCAATTTGGTGCAACTATCACAGGAGTAGTGATGAGCTTCTTTTTCAACACCTCGAAGGCCTCTATGCAAGTTGTATCAAAATTAAAGGGTATGTCTTTCTCTAACAGGTTCCACAAAGGCTTCGTGATCTTGGAAAAGTCCTTTATAAATCGTCTATAAAATCCTGCATGTCCTAAAAAACTTTGAATTCCTTTTACCGATGTTGGTGGTGGTAGATTTTCAATAGTCTCTATTTTTGCCCTGTCCATTTCTTTCCCAATAGCAGAAACTTTGAGTCCCAGAATAATGCCTTCTTTAACCATGAAGTGGCATTTTTCCCAATTCAATACCAAGTTTGTTTTCACACATCTTTTCAGCACAAGAGTTAGGTTCTCTAAACATAGGTCAAAGCTATCTCCAAATACCGAAAAATCATCCATAAATACCTCAAGATTTTGCTCGACCATGTCAAAGAATATTGTCATCATACATCGTTGAAATGTTTCAGGTTCGTTGCATAGTCCAAAAGGCATCCTTCAGAATGCAAAAGGTTCCATAAGGGCAGGTAAACATAGTCTTCTCTTGATCCTCGGGTGCTATGGCTATCTGATTATAGCCGAAATAACCATCCAAGAGGCAGTAAAATGCATGCTCAACCAATCTGTCAAGCATATGATCAATGAACAATAGAGGGAAGTGATATTTTTGAGTTGCCTTATTGAGTTTACGATAATCCATACATACTCACCACCCAGTCACTGTCCGTGTTGGAATTAATTCGTTGTTCTCATTTGACACTACCGTCGTGCCTCCTTTCTTAGGAACACATTGAACTGGACTAACCCATGAACTGTCTGAGATCGGGTATACAATTCCAACATCCAACCACTTGACGATTTCTTTCTTGACCACCTCCTTCATGATAAGATTTAATCGGCGTTGTTGCTCAATCACAGGCTTAGCATCATCTTTAAGCAAATTTTTGTGCATACATATTTAGGGACTAATACCCCTAATATCTGCGATAGACCATCCTAAAGCCATTTTGTACTCACGAAGAACTCGCAACAACTTACTTTCTTGAAATTCATCAAGTGAAGCATAAATAATAACAACTAAAGTACGAGAATCACCCAAATACGCATACCGCAAATGATTTGGAAGAGTTTTAATCTCCAATACCAGTGGTTCTTCCAAAGATGACTTTACATGAGTAGAGCTTCCCAAATGATCCAAAGTCTCAAATTGTTGCTTGAATTTGAAAACCCGTGGAGTAGCATTCAACCACTGTACATACTCTAGAGGGGCAGGGTGGCCTGAAATAGTGGAACTAACAAGTGATATCTCAAGGGGATCCGAAATACAGCCTCCTACAAATACCTCATTTTCTGCATCTCCCTCCCACCAAATCAATCTGAAAATATTCGTCCACTTCCTTAGGAAATTTCATATTTGAAAATACATTGAATGTAATCTCTTGATCTTGAACTCGCATAGTTAGCTCACCTTTTTATACATCGATAAGTGTTCTCCCCGTTGCTAAGAATGGTCGCCCAAGAATAATAGGTATTTCTCTATCTTCCTCACAATCTAAGACTATGAAATCAGTTGAAAAAATTAACTTATCCACTTTAACTAGAACGTCATCAACTATGCCCCTTGGATAAGTGAGTGATCTATTCGCAAGCTGCAATGTAACATTCGTCGGCTTTGCTTTATTCAACCCCAATTGTTGATAAATTGAGAGTGGCATCTAGTTAATACTAGCTCCCAAGTCACATAATGCTTTCCCAAAAAATTGACTGCCTATTGTGCATAGAATTGTAAAGCTACTCGGATCTTTTAGCATTGGTGGTAGCTTCTTTTGAAGAATAGCACTACACTCTTTCGGAAGTGCTACTATCTCGAAATCACCCAGTTTTCTCTTCCTTCACAGAATTTCCTTCATAAATTTAAGGTAGCTAGGCATTTGCTCTAATGCATCTGTGAAAGGGATATTAATTTGGAGCTTCTTAAACACTTTCAAAAATTTGGANAGCTACTCGGATCTTTTAGCATTGGTGGTAGCTTCTTTTGAGGAATAGCACTACACTCTTTCGGAAGTGCTACTGTCTCGAAATCACCCAGTTTTCTCTTCCTTCACAGAATTTCCTTCATAAATTTAAGGTAGCTAGGCATTTGCTCTAATGCATCTGTGAAAGGGATATTAATTTGGAGCTTCTTAAACACTTTCAAAAATTTGGAGAACTATTTATCCAATTGCTGTTTCTGTAAACGTTGTGGAAATGGCACGGGAGCCACAATAGGACTCTGTATGCCTCCCTTAGAACCTATACTTGGATCCTCTTCTTTCTTCTCATGTTCCACATTCTTGCTATTTTTTATTTCACCCTCGCTATCATCTCCATGTGATTNATTTGGAGAACTATTTATCCAATTGCTGTTTCTGTAAACGTTGTGGAAATGGCACGGGAGCCACAATAGGACTCTGTATGCCTCCCTTATAACCTATACTTGGATCCTCTTCTTTCTTCTCATGTTCCACATTCTTGCTATTTTTTATTTCACCCTCGCTATCATCTCCATGTGATTATTTTGGAGTTTCACCAACGACTTCAGGTAGCTCTCTTCCACTTCATAATGTAATAGCCTTGCAATGCTCCTTACCTTCCCTCTTAGGATTGATCTCCATATCACTAGGTAACGTGCCTTGAGGTTGGTTGTTAATGGCATTAGCAAGCTAACCCATTTGATTTTCCAAGTTTTGAATTGATACTTCCTGACTGTTCATCCTTGTCTCATTCTGTTCTATGTACCTGGACAGTAACTCCTCCAAATTCAACTTTTTTCCTTGCTTTGGTGGAGCTTGATTCTAAAAGCCTGGTGGGTATGTTTGTCTTGGAGCAGAAGATTGAGCTTGATTATTACTCCATGAAAAGCCCGAATGATTCCTCCAACCAGGGTTATAGTTGTTGGAATTATTGCTATATTGTTGCCTGTTGTGGTTATCAATGAATTGTACCAGCTCTGGATTAATTTCTCATTGATCACTCGGATGGTTTCCAGCACACAATTCACAAANATTGTCTCATTCTGTTCTATGTACCTGGACAGTAACTCCTCCAAATTCAACTTTTTTCCTTGCTTTGGTGGAGCTTGATTCTGAAAGCCTGGTGGGTATGTTTGTCTTGGAGCAAAAGATTGAGCTTGATTATTACTCCATGAAAAGCCCAGATGATTCCTCCAACCAGGGTTATAGTTGTTGGAATTATTGCTATATTGTTGCCTGTTGTGGTTATCAATGAATTGTACCAGCTCTGGATTAATTGCTCATTGATCACTCGGATGGTTTCCAGCACACAATTCACAAATGACTACCACACATTGAGTAGGTTGCACCCCTTAAGTATCAATCTTCTTTGTCAATGTAGCAACCTGTGCAGCTAATGCAGTAACCGCATCCATTTCATAAATCCCTGCTACTTTGGCTGATTGATTGTTGTAGAGGGCCACCGATAATTGTTAGTAGCCATCGTCTCCAACAACTCGTAAGCTTCATCAAAATTTTTCCCCATTAATGCCCTACCTGCAGTTGCATCAATACTAGTCCAGGTAGCGCTAAACAACCCATTGTAGAATGTTCGNTAGTAGCCATCGTCTCCAACAACTCGTAAGCTTCATCAAAATTTTTCCCCATTAATGCCCTACCTGCAGTTGCATCAATACTAGTCCAGGTAGCGCTAAACAACCCATTGTAGAATGTTCGAACTTGTAACCACTTAGGAATACCATGGTGAGGACATTTTTAGAGTAAGTCTTTGAATCGTTCCCAAGCTTCATAAAGAGTCTTAGAATCATGTTGTGTGAATGATGTGATGTCGTTCCTCATCCTTGTAGTTTTGGCTGGTGGAAAAAATTTAGCTAAAACTTTTTGAGCTAAATTTGTCCATGTAGTAGTAGAACCCAGCGGTAATGAATGCAACCAACTCTTCACCTTATCACGAAGTGTGAAAGGAAAAAGTCAGAGTCTAATTGCATCTTTGGAAACCCCATTGTATTTGAACGTGTCACAAATTTTTAGAAAACTCACCAAATGATCAGTTGGGCCGTCGTTAGGCCAACCCCCAAACTGCACTAAATTTTGAATCATTTGGATGGTACCCGGCTTGATTTCAACACTATTTGCTTGAATTGCGGGCCTTTGAATGCTCGATTGTATTTCTGTAACAAGCGGCATAGCATAATCCCTTAGCAATTTCTATTCTTCTTTAGTCATAACTTCTTGGTTGTTTATTTTTTGACACTGCTTTCACAAGTTTTGGAGCCTTCTTTTGATTATGTCTTTGAACGGTAGTAGTTCCTGACCTGTGGATCGTGTTTGCATACAAAATTCAAGAGTGCTTATGAAAACAATTAAACAGTAAAGTAAATAAGTTTAAACTAAGATCAAATTGATAAGTTTAAACTAAGATCAAATTGATTGAAATTAATATTGAAATAATTACTAGAATAATTCCCTAGTAACGGCGCCAAAAACTTGTTGTTCGAATTTGGTATCGAAAGATATACGCTGGAAGATGTTTGTTTCAAGTTTCAGGGAGAGAAGCAGGATGATTTACCCCAAGTTGTGTATGGCTCTAGATGGCATGGACAGTTGATGGGTTGGCTTGCTAACCTTATCCTGAAGGATGAGGTGAGGCAGAAGTTTGGTTTACCTCGGGTTATGTGCGAGTATGAGGATATTTTTTTGAATGAACTATCGGGATTACCTCCACATAGGGATGTAGACTTCACTATTGAGTTGCATCTGGGTATATTGCCTATCTCTATGACTCCGCATAGGATGACACCAGCTGAGTTGCAAAAACTCAAGGTCCAGTTGCAAGAATTATTGGACAAGGGCTTCATTAGACCGAGCAATTCACCTTGGGGCACTCCGGTGTTGTTTGCCAAGAAGAAAGACAAGACTCTTTGGTTGTGTATTGATTATCGGCAGTTAAACCGAGTCACTATCAAGAATAGGTACCATTTGCCAAGGATCGATGACTTGTTTGATCAGCTGAGAGGGGCACGGGTCAATTCCAAGATAGATCTTCGAACCGGTTACCATCAGTTGAGGGTTAGGGAGGAAGATATCCCTAAGACGACATTCAGAACGTGGTATGGGCATTTCGAGTTCATAGTGATGCCATTTGGATTGACGAATGCTCCAGTGACATTCATGGACCTCATGCACAGGTTGTTCCAACCCTATTTAGATCAATTTGTTGTGGTTTTTGTTGATGACATCTTGATCTACTCTAAGTCTGACGAGGAGCATGAGGGCCACTTGAGAATTATTCTCTAGACATTGAGAGATTATCAATTGTACGCCAAGTTCAACAAGTGTGAATTCTAGCTTACTGAGGTAAAATTTCTGGGACACATGGTGTCGGCTTTGGGTGTATCCGTGGACCCGGAGAAGGTTGAGGAAGTTATGAATTGGGAGAGACCGAAGTTAGTCTTCGAGATACATAATTTCTTGGAATTGGCGGGGTACTACTGACAATTTATTGAGGATTTCTCCCGATTGGCTGTGCCTATGACGAAGTTGACCCGGAAAGATGTCGAGTTTGTGTGGAATGATTCATGTGAGAATGCATTCCAGGAGTTGAAGAAGAGACTTACTTCAACTCCTATTCTGATAGTTCCAGAATGGGGACAGAGGTACACAGTCTATTGTGATGCCTCGAAGGACGGGCTAGGATGTGTTTTGATGCAATCCGGGAGGGTAGTAATGGTTCTCGGCAGCAAAAGAATCACGAGCAGAATTATCCCACACATGACATAGAGTTGGTAGCCATTTTCTTTGCCTTGAAGGCTTGGCGTCACTACCTGTATAGTGAGCAGTTTGAAGTATTTTCGGACCACAAGAGTCTGAAGTATATTTTCACACAGCGGGACCTCAACATGAGGCAACGTCGGTGGATGGAGTATTTAGAGGACTATGAATTCACTTTACATTACCATCCTAGTAAAGCAAACGTGGTGGCTGATGCACTTAGCCGAAGGTCACGAGGAATTTTGGCTAGTGTAGCTTCTCAGGAGTGGCAGATGCTCGAAACTATGGGACAGTTTGGGCTATGTTATATGGGTCAGGCTCAGGGTACTTTGGGGAGTTTGGTGGCTATGCCGTCTCTACTGAGCAGGGTGATTGAGTCCCAAAGTTAGGACACGGAGCTATTATCCATTCGGGACCGTGTACAGGCAGGTACAGGTGACGAGGGCTGGGCTATTCACTCGGATGATAGTATTCAGTATCAAGGAAAGGTTGTGATTCCTCAATTGGCGGATATGAGAGAAGAGTTTTCTTAGAGAGTTCCATTGTTCCCGTTTTGCTGTGCATCCAGGTGGCATGAAGATGTACCATGATCTTTGTCGCCAATATTATTGGAGCAGGATGAAGAAAGATGTTGGAAATTTTGTTAGCCGATGTCTCATGTGTCAGCAGGTTAAGGCTGAGCACCAGAGACCAGTGGGATTACTCCAGCCTTTGGAGGTAACTGAATGGAAGTGGGAACATGTCACGATGGATTTTGTGACTCACTTGCCATGGACATCACGGGGTCATGATGCGGTGTAGGTGGTAGTGGACCGGCTTACCAAGTCGGCACACTTTTTAGC
>CAUOFW020003280.1:1085441-1166767 GCA_963454935.2 Ilex paraguariensis
ACTAGAAGGAACTTGGAAAATAAAGGTCTAGGTACTGGTACCACGTTACTCAAGTAACGGTACCTAACAGGCAGAAGGCTCAGGTACCAGTACCATGTGTGAGAGGTACTGGTACCTCTTTCAAACTTTTCAAAAAAAATTAAATATAACTTGCCGAGTCTTCGGGCCTTGAGCCTTCTTGCTTAAAGGATGTAATTGGTTAAATATTAAGTGTAAATTGATAGGGATAGGACCGTGGGATGGTCAAGTGATTGATATGTGCACATGTTATGCGTTTGGGAGTGCTCTGATACAAGGGAGCCCCTGTCCAAGCTATGTGTTGGTTACGATTCCGGTGAAGGGGATATGATGACGTGGTGTCGGGGTGTGTGGCATTCATGGGTACTTTTGTGAGTTGATGGGTGATCAACGGATTGAGAAAGGACCCCCGATTTAGGGGTATCACACTAGGTCCAACTTTCCTAAGCCTACGTATCAACTGATCAAGGATGGTGTTTGATCAAAATCATGTACACACACCCACACTCATGTTGATTGCCCATGAATGCGATGCTTGCAAATGTAATGTACAATTAAAAATTTCAATATCATATTCCTCATATCATGAACAAATCCAAATGCCTCAAATGTAAATTATATCATAAACATATAATCACATTTCAATTCTCCACAAGCAATCCCGAGCATGTTTCATGTGTTATTAACCTAATTAACATACTTGCATTCAAAATCATTTTATCAAACACTTAATAGGTACAATTATGTAAACACACAGCTTGCCCAAACAACGTATTCTCCATGAAATCCAAACCAAGCCATTTCATCAAAACTCATTCAAGCAAGATTTGGTTAAAACATATTCTTATACCCATTTTCATATTCTAACAACCCTAGGTATGTGTTATACATGAGATTTCATCTTTAACAATCTACCCATTTCATATTTCAATCCTAGGTTGAAAATAAACCTAGTTAGAAAAGGAAACCTACCTCTTGTAATGTATATTCGTGTAGAAGACGTCCCAACGATCTTAAATCAAGCTCTCAAAACTTGATCCCGAAAATCACTTCATTGAGATCTTGGCGAAATTCATGATATTTGGTATGTATGCGTAGCTCTCGTAGTGTAAAACAACCTTTGTTCTTGGTCCGAAGAGATCCGACGGTCGAATTGCCATAGATTGGAGGGAGAAGGTGGGAGAACCCTTAGATTTTATCTCTCTTCTTCCTCTCTCTCTCTTTTCTAGAAGCAAGTGTAAAATTGGGAGAAAATCTTATTTTCTCTCCTATTTATACTCTCAAAATACTTGGTTCTCATTGCGCCACATGTCTCGCTTCGATTGGTCCAATTTAATTTCGAATCAATTAAATTTCATCCCATGTTAAGTTTAGTACATTTTTATTGAACTAAATTTAAATTATTTCTCAGGTTTTGCAAAAAACATTTGATGATATTTATTTTACTCGCGTGACACTCGATCGCCTCGTAAAACGTAAAAAATTCAAATGTCTCAAAATTTGATGAAAATTAGTTGAGTAGCTAGATTTGCGAGATGAATCCAAATGTGAGGTCCATTTCATTAACCAAGTTTTATAAAAATTTAAACTTTTAACCCGTACCATAACGGCTAATAACCGTTTTACCCTTTTTAATAAAATTTTAATTTTTCCTAAGTTTTACATCCAAAGTTTCCTAGTGATTGAGAGGGATTTCAAGAGTGGATTGGAGGCATTATGAGTTTCCAAAGAGGATTCAAGTAGAGCTAGGAAGAAGGTAAAATAGTTGACTGATCAACTATAGTCCTTTGTAGAGCACTCTCAGAGTTTGATTGATGAGACCAAGGTAGCTAACGTGGCTAGCTTTCAAAAATGATATGAGTATACCCAGTTTGGCATGGCTTACTAATGATAAGGGTTTCAGAGAGTTTTGCCACCAAGATGTAGCCAAGTTTCATGATCTGGATTGTTAGGATCATGTTTTGTAATTGACTAATTTTGTGAAGTCCTTTGTAAACCTAAGCCTATATTCCATTGTCATGATGCTACAATGTTGAAGATCCAAGGTAGGAATAAGAGATTCTCTGTATGCACCTTTTGGCTTAGGACAAGGGTAAATGACCTGGAGACCATAGCACCCTTGGTTTAATTTATTAAACTTGGGTTGGTTAGGTAAAATGGTATTGGTGATTGTTCCGTTAATGAATCCTAGGTGTTTTTTCAAGAAAAGTTTTTCTAAACCCTTTTTTTAAAAACCTAATCTTGAGTTATTAATCAGACCCTAGCTGAACAATACCTTTTAGTTTTCAAGGGGACAATTTTTTACTTGGCTTCTAGCTTAAAACCCACTAGGGATATCCTTATATTTGCTAACCTTCATTAGAGCAATCTTTGAATACTTAGGGATAAAATCGAGAAAGGTTGAATGAATGGATAGTAGAGACCGCCCTCTAGGTTGGTCTCAGGCCGCTCGAGTGGTTCTTGCTCTCCTGCCTTAGTTTTACCTCTTTTTTCATTCCAACAACCACCACTCTCCTATTGCTCGACTAGTTGTTCGTGAATTTGTGTTTTCTTAGTCCTCAAGACAAACCATATTCTGAGCATATAGATAGAGGGAGCCTTCCAAGCTAGGTTATCATTCTTGTGAGCTGATTTTCTAGCCTCTAAACCTTTAGAGATCATAGAGAAACCTTAGATCCCTAATTCCAAAAGGTCAAAACCCATCTTGTGATTCCTATCAAACATTGGAGAAGAAGAACTTGCTTGGTTCTTCCAAACCCACTTGAAGAGTGTGCATACTGAAATTCTTAGGTGCGTCCTAGGAGTGCTCGAGGCATAGATGAACTGTGTGGCTAGGAGTCCAATGAATCTATCCACAAATTTGGTGGTTGTATCTGGTGGAGAGATCTATTGAATGAAATGAACATCTAACCATAATAAGACTCGAGTACTTGTAGATTGATCGTGGGATAGTGGATTAGGATTTGGCAAATCCTGAGTGGTTCTCGGTGGTTTTTCCCTAGGAGGATTTTCAAGTCAACAAATCTCATGTATTCTTTATTGTTTATTGTATACACTTTTGATTTGTAGCACACACCTACACTATGTATTTAATGTGATTATTTGATCCATTATTACATTCATAGTGATTTTGTAGTTGGTTGATTGGCTGGAGTGGGATTGCCTTGTGTGTTAATCGTCAAATTGACATATTCATTAGAATAATCATCAGGGTTATTTTGGTAGTTCTTGTGTGAAAGGGGTTCTCAAATTGTTAATTGACAAATCATTTTAAGAATAAGTAATTGTAGCATAAGTTATAAATTTGTGTTTGTTCAATTATAATTTTAAGTAACCTATTCATCACCCTCTAGGTAGTGCATAATCCCATGGGTGTAATCATGAGGTAAGATCCATTCCACACAAGGATATCGAATTTACCCTTACAATTGGTATCAGAGCGAGTCTTGCTATAGGATTGAGTTAGGCACTTTGTAAGCACACTTTGCATTTTTGTCTACATTTCCTAGTTTTTGCTCTTTGGGGATATATTGTGACTAATAGTTATTTTTTAATGGGTTCTCAAAAAGAAGGAGATTTAGTAGCATGACCACCGCTTTTTGATGGGACAAATTATGCATATTGGAAAGCTCGGATGAGAGAGTTTCTAAAATTACTTGATGAGCGGGGTGTGGTTGTACTTCCTAGAGGGTTGGAACCCTTCAACAATCATTACCCCTGTTGAAGGTGGTGATCTAGTTGTTGAACTAAAACCCTAGAATACTTGGAGAAAAGCTGGTATGATTTGTCGGGGTGGAACTCAAAATGCTTGAATGCAATATTCAATGCAATGGCACCGAATGAGTTTTGAAGGATAGCTACTTGCGAAAACTCCAAAGAAGCATGGGACATCTTACAAGTTTCCCATGAAGGGACTCAAATGATGAAGATGTCTCACCTCCAAAGTTACACCTCTCAGTTCAAGATTGTGAGGATACAAAAGGAAGAAAGCTTTAGTGATTTTTATGCTAAACTTAGTGACATTGTCAACTCATCATTTGCATTAAGTACCAAATATGATGACACTGTGATTAAGTGGAAAATCTTGGTGTTTGCCAGAAAGATTCACACTAAGGTGATGAACTTAGAAACAAGTGTCAATTTGAAGGAGATGTCAATTGAGGATCTTGTTAGAGCCATGTTGACATTCAAGATGAATCTCCCACCACCCAAGAAAGTGAAGGGGTAACTTGAGTTCAACGAGAGAAAAGGGAGGGGAAATTTGAGTTAGGCTGATTAGGAGAGGAGGTCCTAGCCTTCATTGCTAGAAAGTTCAAGGAATACTTCAAGGCTACTGGTGTCGAGTTCTCTAGGTCAAAGGCAAGTAGAGTAGGCTGAAAACTCCTAAAGAGGGAATAGAGAAAGGGGGTAAAACTTCTCGATAATATGTCACAAACTAATCACTCTAGCTTTATTTGTTAATTATATGTTCCATTTTAGTTGAGTTTGTGGTTTATGAGGAAACTATGTGTTTGTAGGTAATCTAGTGTAAGAAGGATGCTTTACACTCATTTGGATTGCTTTGGGGAGTTTTGGAAGTAAGCTAGACAAGCCAAACATCGAATTAGGAGCATTGCAGCAAAGAGGCAGAAAAGCCTAGCTGTACTAGTTCAACAGGTAGTAGACAGAGCTTATAACGGTAATAGTATAGTTGAACTAGTTCATTGCAAAAAGAAAGTTTTCTACCAGTTCATTCATCCACTTTCAAAATATTTACCGCTTACTTCCCCGACAACGACACCTAAAATGCTTGTCCTTAAAAGTGGTAAATTTGAAACTGTTTCCCAAGCATAGGAAATTTATCGTATAGTAACTTGAAAATTAGCAAGGTCGTCTTCATAGGAAAAAAAGGACAAATTCTAAAAGGTAATATGATTCAAACTAAAAATTAAATCTTTTGATTTTCAAAGTTGGTGATGGTTGATAAGACNGACATCGAATTAGGAGCATGGCAGCAAAGAGGCAGAAAAGCCTAGCTGTACTGGTTCAACAGGTAGTAGACAGAGCTTATAACGGTAACAGTATAGTTGAACTAGTTCATTGCAAAAAGAAAGTTTTCTACCAGTTCATTCATCCACTTTCAAAAGATTTACCGCTTACTTCCCCGACAACAACACCTAAAATGCTTGTCCTTAAAAGTGGTAAATTTGAAACTGTTTCCCAAGCATAGGAAATTTATCGTATAGTAACTTGAAAATTAGCAAGGTCGTCTTCATAGGAAAAAAAGGACAAATTCTAAAAGGTAATATGATTCAAACTAAAAATTAAATCTTTTGATTTTCAAAGTTGGTGATGGTTGATAAGACTAAGAAACAACATTAAAATAAACTGGCTAATTTGTCAGATTTCATCCCACCATGAATAGGAATTCTCACCCAATTTATAACTCATCCAAGACCATAATCAAACTCACTTAGACGGAGCATATTCAATAAAAGTCAGAATTTAGAAAATATGTATTTTGATGATAAAACTAATTAATGAAAGAATTGGTACCATGTTGATTGTAGGGACTCCAAGAATTACCAGTGCAAAAATCCATTGTCAATGGGTAATTAAGGATGTTTACAAATCACACATGCGTTCAAAAATAATTATTTCAACCAACAAAATAACATGAAACATTAATACCCTATTTAGGATCAAAATTACCCATTCAAGGATGAAAATCCCTCCTCTAATTGTGCCAAAATTAAACTACACTCACACATATTATTAATTAAATGGATACAAAGAATTGAAAACATATCAACTGGAAAAAAAAACTTATATTGAAAGCAAAATTAAATGCAATAATTTGTATAAAAAAAAAGAACAAAATGAAAGATATGATATTACGAAAACTTATCAAAGGAACAAGGCAAGTGTTTCGAATGATGATACATCCTTGGGATACTTTCTTTTGAATTCTTATAACCCATCATTTCTTTAACCTTCAATCAAGGCCACATTACATCTGTAGAAAATTCCTATTTGATTTTGGGGATTGTGGCGAGTGTACATGCTTAAATGAAATAAGAGATACACCAATTGTGTCATTTTCGTTTGCTTCTAACATCCTTTCATGTGATTATGCCAAGGTTGTTTCATTTGAATGATGTCTTTATTTCAATAATATATGTGAGTTAAAATCCACATCTCTAACATTGGAAATAGTATAGTTGACTTATCTCTAACGTTATTTATTCATACACTTGCCATAATTCTCAAGATCAAAAAGGACTTTATCTGGTTGTAATGTGGCATTGGGTGAAAGTTAAAGAAATAAAGGGTTATAGGAATTCAAAAGGAGTTATCCCGAGAAGATGGCTTTTCTAACCACATCTCCCATTTAGGAATCAATTACCTTTCTTCATTCATTTCTCTATTGCTACAACTTTAGAATTGATCACCCAAGTGCAGGTGTGCGAAGTAACATAATATTCAGAAGTCTAAGGTTGAACCACAAGGAATTGAGAAAAACTTAGAACACAAAGAAAAATAAAAGAAAATTGTTTTGAAAAAAAATTGTTGTAGAGATTTATAAACCAATAAATTTGGTTTTTAAAATAATAATTAAAAATACTAGAGCGTTAGGTAATCCCTCTCAAATCTATAAAATAATGATTAAAGACTTAGTTTTCAAACTTAGACAAGAATCAAATGTTGGTTGATTCAAGTCACCAAATTTAGCAATAAGACCAAGAAAACACCTTTGTTTATAATCAAAAGTTTATTCAGGAACCAGAGTAATCCTCCAATTATATTATTCTGTGAAATAATGATAATCAACTTAAGCATGAAATAACCAGTTATTTGACTCGTAGAAAAATTCAAGCAATCAATGTACATGGCACAATGACTCAAAAATTTTTACAGAGCAAAAACTTTACTAAGAGATCAAAAATTGAATTAACAAAATATCATATACCATTAAGCTCATAAGTCATTAACATTACCATACTTCATTGAGAGGTCCTCCCTTAGCCCTAGTTGAACCTTTTAGCTAGGCATAATGAACTAAAACTAAAATAAAAAGATAGCAAAAGAGTAATAATAATCATCCAAATCCTTCCTCTCAATAGGTGAGAGCCCTTATTTATACTAAAATATAACCTAGGTATAAGTAGGAAATATAGGGTTGGCTTGAGGAAGAATTATTTTGTAACGGCCCAAAAATCGGGGGGGTCCTTAATTTAACAAAATTCGGGCAGAGTTTCGTTTGTATGGGGAGCTCTATCCAAAACACAATCTATGAAATTATACTACATTGACCACACCAGGTCCATTTATGAATAAATATTGACCACACCGGATCCATTTATAAGTAAACATTAAAATAGTTCATATGAGTTCGATTTGTAATGCCCCAAAATCCTCCTTAGATGACATTACTATCTAAAACCATTCACATCATAAGAGCACTAAATAAATCCATCAAATAATAAAATTTCATTCACCATATGTAATATCCACAATATCATCCCAAAAGAATAGGTCAAACTATGGCAATTACATTCCAAAAGAATTATATTTAACTTAGCGGAATAAACAAAATAGTAGACTGTACATGATCGTAAATAAATTCCCTAATCTAGTACAAAAATAAAATATAGCTCTAGACGTCCACCTCGGGATCTAGGTTTCCTTCTGGTGGAACCTCCCAATTTCCCAGCTCGTCAACTCCGGGATCTTCCTTTAGCACGAAGTCTGAAAAAAAAAAACATTATTGGTAGGAGGTGAGCACTAAGCTCTGTTGGAAAATCTTCCCAAACTCTAACAAGGTTTGAAAAATGTAGAAAACGGTCGGTCTCATTTCACAAGTAGCATACATAAATTTTGAAAGAAAACATGATATTTTTAAAAGATCTCAAGTTTATACATTAACAATAATTAAGTACAAGAGTAAAGTCAATCCCACCATAAATAACCATTCCAAAGAGTAATCATTCCCACAACAATTTCCAAGATAATCATATCCAAAAGATAACACAATAAACAATAACCACAATGTATTTCAAGTATGATGTAAGATAATCGCATGAATAAACACATAGAGAATATCCTGGCCCACACACACACAAATCCTCGCAAGGATATCAAACTTCGAGAAGGGTGCATACCAATGCATTGTCCCATACCAATGCACCGGCAATAACGAATCCGACCTAGGCATAGTATACTAATCCTCTGACCTGACACCCATGAGCTAATAGTAGTTTGGTCCTCGCAAGGCACCAACCCTACTATGAGTGGTAGGAAAAGTTCAAACCCACATGTAGTAAGAACCACACACATCAATCCACTCTACGATACCCGGTCAATGGTCACCCATGGTCATCCAAACATCTCCATGANTGTAGGAAAAGTTCAAACCCGCATGTAGTAAGAACCACACACATCTATCCACTCTACGATACCCGGTCAATGGTCACCCATGGTCATCCAAACATCTCCATGAGATACAATCACCAACAATTTCTTAGCAAAAGTTCATAATTTCTAAAATTCCCAAAATTTCTCGTATGTTATCCAATAGAACCATATAAGAAAAATAGACAAGAGATCAACATCAATACCATTTTATTGTTTAATGGAAAGCCTAAAGTTTNGAGATACAATCACCAACAATTTCTCAATAAAAGTTCATAATTCCCAAAATCTCCAAAAGTTCTCGTATGTTATCCAATAGAACCATGTAAGAAAAATAGACAAGAGATCAACATCAATACCATTTTATTGTTTAATGAAAAGTCTAAAGTTTGGAAATCAAGAACAAAGGAAATATGGAGAGAAAAATCCATTTTTCTTAAAATCTAAGGTTTGAATATGAAAAAGAGAGCTTTAATAGTTAACTAACAATCACATTGTTTAAAATATGACATTTATTGCAAGAATAGGAAGAATTAAAGATTTTATGACATACATATTAAATTTAGAGTCAAAAAAGTACATATATACATAAGCCCTAGTCTCAATGTAGGAGAATGGGAAGAAATCCCTACCTTGAATCAAAGTTTCAAATCAAAACCCAAGCTCTAGAGACCTCTTTTCTCCCTTTCCTCCTTTCCTCTATCTTCTCNTTGGGAAGAAATCCCTACCTTGAATCAAAGTTTCAAATCAAAACCCAAGCTCTAGACACCTTTTTTCTCCCTTTCCTCCATTCCTCTATCTTCTCCTAGGGTGCTAAGAGGTTTGGGGTGAGAGTGGAGTGAAAAGAATGGGGGTAAAGGGGCTGAAATCAGTGTTTTAAACACAACAGTCCCAAAGTTATTGTTTATAGGCTGCTTGGGTTTTCTCTAAAATTACGATTTTACCACTAAAAATCTCCAATTTTATCCACATGACTACCCTAAGATTTTTTGACGTTTTGGATTCATTTTTAATGTTATTTNCTGTTTACAGGCTGCTTGGGTTTTCTCTAAAATTACGATTTTGCCACTAAAAATCTCTAATTTGATCCACATGACTACCCTAAGATTTTTTGACGTTTTGGATTCATTTTTAATGTTATTTCAACCTAAAAGCATTTATTTTTACTTAGTTACCCTTTTCAACCTTAAACACCTCCAAAAATTAAATTTCAAAAGAAAAAATTTGTCTCCCTAGTATTTATTCATACTATTGAAATCTATATGGTTCATGCATACCTCATCACCTATATTAGCATTTCAAAAATAATTACTTGCTATATAAAGATAAGAGTGTGGGGGTTTACAATCTACCCCCCTTAAAGAAAGGTTCGTCCTCGAAACTTACCTTAAGTAGCGAACATATGAGGGTACTTCTCTCGCATCTCCAGCTCTGGTTCCCAAGTAGCTTCCTCCACTCTATGGTGTTGCCACAAAAACTTCACTAGTCTGATAACTTTGTTGTGGAGCACCTTCTCTTTGGCATCAAGAATCTACACCAGTTGTTCTTCGTAGGTGGCTCCGTCTTGAACTTCAATATCCTCCAAATCTATAACATATGTAGTNCTTTGGCATCAAGAATCTACACCAGTTGTTCTTCGTAGGTGGCTCCGTCTTGAACTTCAATATCCTCCAAATCTATAACATATGTAGTCTCCGACTGACACTTCCTCAACATCGACACATGAAACACGTCGTGTACTCCGGATAACCGAGCTAGTAATCGAAGTTGGTACGCCATTTTGCCCACTGCTTTTATCACTTCAAATGGTCCTATGTACCTTGGAGCTAACTTTCCCTTCTTGTCAAATTGCAGCACTCCCTTCTTAGGTGATACTTTAAGAAATACGTGATCTCCCACCTTGAATTCCAAGGGTCTTCGTCTTTGATCTGCATAGCTTTTCTATCAACTTTGTGTCGTACGTAGTCTCTCCCGGATGAATTGAATTTTCTCTGTAGTTTCTCGAACAATTTTCGGCCCAAACAAGCTACTCTCGCCAGCTTTCAACCAACAAGTTGGGGACCTACATGGTCTTCCATAAAACGCCTCATACGGTGCCATCCCAATACTTTTCTGATAGTTGTTGTTGTATGCAAATTCCACCAACGGAAAATGATCGCTCCAACCTCCCTTAAAGTCCAAACACAAGCATGTAACATGTCTTCTAGAATCTGGATCACCCTCTCAGATTGGCCATCCGTTTGGGGATGAAAGGCGGTGTTGAAGTACAACTCTGTCCCTATAGCTTTTTGAAGACTTTGCCAAAATTGTGCTACGAAACGAGAATCATGATCANCTCAGATTGGCCATCTGTTTGGGGATGAAAGGCGGTGTTGAAGTACAACTCTGTCCCTATAGCTTTTCGAAGACTTTGCCAAAATTGTGCTACGAAACGAGAATCATGATCTGACACAAAGGATAGCAAAACTCCATACAATCTCACTATCTTGCGAATATTGAGTTTGCTCAGGGTCTCTAACATGTCGGTGGTNAAAAAAAAACAATTAGACAATTAAATTATAAAGCATAAATTTAAATACACTCAAGGAACTTAAAATCCAAAGAAGATGTGTTTATAATACTTTTCATTGTCTTCCAAGTATATACTGACTCAAGAAGAAAATAAATCCTAGGCTTTAACGAAACAACTACTAAACCCTTAAACTAAAGATCTCAAGACAAACAAACTCAAAGAAGAAATCAACTCGCAGCATCATCATCATCCTCATCTCCACTCTCATTTTCACTATCCCCTTCCTCTTTTTCACCTTCCTTCTTATCTCCTTCAATGTCAACCATAGTATCTAAAGGAGGGACAATAACAGGCTGAGTAGGTAAAGTAGCTCAGGAAGAAGTTTGCTACAATGAAGATGGAATCGCAGGTAGAGTAACCACGTTCAAAGGCTCACTAGGGAAAGCATGCTCAAATAGTCAACCCATGATCAGAGTAAGCATGTCAACCTTCCCCTTAACCCTAGTAATAGCCTGGCAGCTCTTAGAACTCTCTCTCTCTCTCCACACCACTCATCCTCTCCTCTAAACCAGAAACTCTCTTAGGCAAAATAGTTTGAGAAGCGGATGATGGAGGTGGTGTATTAGCAGTAGTAGTAGCTGTCTATAAATCATGTGTTCCATGTCTCACTCTATATGCCTTAGACATAGTCGTACTCTTACTTAAACTCCAACTACCAAAAAGACTAGTCCCCGAAGGTCAAAGTACATCAGTCGATGTCTTCTTTACCATGTTCTTGATGCATATCCTTGTGATTATGTGAGCGAAAGGCATATTCACCTTTGGCTTTACCAAGGCGCCAAACTCCTTCGTAACAGTCCAACTCAACAATGTTATATCGATCCAAGAACCCTCCATAAAATCATATAACAAGGCCAACTTCTCCATACCTAGCTCCTTCTCCAAACCCTTCAAATAAACATTGTAATGAAGGATTTTATTCACCAACCTATATGTCAATCCTCCAACCCTAAACTTTCCAATGAAAGTATTGGGCCTCTTATACATCAACCTGGCATCCTAAAAGAAAATCTTGGCCTAGAAATTACGGTGAGAATAGTCAATCTTATCCAGCTAGGCCACTCAAAGTCTGTCTATCCATTTGACGTGCACAGTTAACGTTCTTAACATCAATTGAAGCCGAGTGGTCAAGTTTTTGCTTATTTTTCTTTGGCTCTTTCGAACCCTTCCTAGGCTCACTTGAACTTAAGGCTTCTGGTTTCCCTATTCCATATTGCTTTTGAGCAGCGACAATAGGTGTCTTTGTACGAGCCATTGCCCACAACACAATCTCCACAACACTCAACGAAGAAATCAAGTTCCAAACCCACGAAGTAAAATCAAAAGGAAAAGGTTTCATCATACCTTAGTAAGCCATTGACTCAGAATCAACACAATAGATCTTGATAATAGAATAAATTGGTTGATGCCCAGGCTTTAGAGGAAGATTTCTAAGGTTTCTAGAGAGAAAGAGTGTTTAGAGTGAGGGAAATTTTAGATTTAAAGAAAACCTATAGAATTTCCGAAAAAACCCTTATTTTAATGCCTCAGATCCCAGACCTACCGGCAGGTGATGCATGATCTATCAGTACCACGACCCTCTGTTTTAACACCTACCGATAGAAAATAGATCTACTAGTAGAACTCCAAAATTTCTGAAAAATTCCTATTTTCTACTCTTTTTTAATTTCTTCCTTTTCCTTTAACAAAAAATAATCCTCAAAATTAATTCTAGACTCAATTAATACCTAATCCTAGTTAATCAAAAACCAAAACCCTAAATACTCAAAAGACAATGATACAATTTTGTTTCGAATTCTGAAAACATAAGCAATATATTCAATCCAATAANTCCTAGTTAATCAAAAACCAAAACCCTAAATACTCAAAAGACAATGATACAATTTTGTTTCGAATTCTGAAAACATAAGCAATATATTCAATCCAATAAAAGCTCAAAATAATATGCTATGGAGTTTATAAAACTTCACAAAGATAAAAAAAAATAACTAAAACACCAATCATTTTTCGTAGGCAATCACAATTGCATCTAGCCTATGCAATAAGTCTTTAAACCCCTAGGTAATCCATAGTTGAAAAGTTTTGTTTCGTGAAGGTTTTTAGCAAAGATACCTACAAACTTCTCCACTTTAACTATGTCAATTGCATTATTCTCATCTAGTCATCAATGCAAACATCAATAAGCCAATTATACTCAAACCAATTCACATATAGCTATTTTTAGGCCAAAATGTCATGCAAGAGAATTCACACACACTTTATCATCAAGAACTCGTGCATATGTGTGTGATGTCAATTAATTCAAGAAATCTACCAAACCAAATTTTCATCCTTATAAGTTATCCAAAACTAGCTTTGATGCAATTCTCACCAAGATGCCACTCCGAATAGTACTCTTCGCTTATAATGACTATTTCACTCAAGGTATATGTGAGCAGAATTTATGTTAACAAAACAAATATATCTCACATATTTTCATACAATGAAAGACATTATGAAATTAATCTACTTAACATAATCTCATGAAAGAATGCTAAAGCAATAAGAACAATGCAATTAGTGTATCCCTTCATCGAATCCAACATATAACTAATCATTATTCTCAAAATCAATTAGGACTTCATTAAGGTTGTAATGGGGCCAAGGGTAAGATGTAAAAGAAACGAGGGATTAAGGAATTACAAAGAGTTATCCTAAGACAATTTGCTTTATTNAAATTAGTGTATCCCTTCATCGAATCCAACATATAACTAATCATTATTCTCAAAATCAATTAGGACTTCATTAAGGTTGTAATGGGGCCAAGGGTAAGATGTAAAAGAAACGAGGGATTAAGGAATTAGAAAGAGTTATCCTAAGAAAATTTGCTTTATTGGGCACGTGACTTCTCCTTTTGAACTTTTCTCTTCTCTTTTGCTATCATTTCACTCACTTTTTTTCCTTTCTTCACAACCTTTGGATTTTCCATTTTTTTCTTGCAACTTCCAATTTCCAAGCATTTTTCTGCTTCTTTCATCCTTTTATTTTTAAATTCCTTGCCTTTGAGCTTCTTTTTTTTTCAAACTCCATCCACTTGAGCATATACCACAAATTCCCCTACTTCATNATTTCACTCACTTTTTTTCCTTTCTTCACAACCTTTGGATTTTCCATTTTTTTCTTACAACTTCCAATTTCCAAGCATTTTTCTGCTTCTTGCATCCTTTTATTTTTAAATTCCTTGCCTTTGAGCTTCTTTTTTTTTTTTTCTAACTCCATCCACTTGAGCATATACCACAAATTCCCCTACTTCCTTGATAAAAACATAGCAATTCTAGGGATAACCAAGGTAAGATATTCTTCTTTTATGACTGGCTTGGCTATTATTCATGGCTAAGAATTAAGCATTCATTTTGGCTCAATCACGGCTTCTAAGGAAAAATTTATAAGAAAGAAACAAGCTAAGGCTCAAAAATTAATCAAAAGAAAGCCTAAAATTATTTTTCAATGGAAAGTTATTAATTGATAGGGATACATCCAATAGATCATTCCTTATACTCTAACCAAAACAAGTCTAATGAGATTTTTGAAAGAATTAGATATGAAAGAACTATTTCATTAGTAAATTTCATACAACCCTCCAAAAAGATGGGCTCTAAACTCACAGGGTAATATATTCATCTCCACTATACATGTCAAGCCTTTAAGACATAAATTCAACCTAATAGATTAAAAGAATTAACTGACAATAGTGTACATAGAATTGAGTTCCTAATGACAAATAAAGCATGATACTCACACACAGAATAAATTCCATCACTACTCAATTTTTAATCAACATATCAAAGTTTTGAAAGAAGTTTAAAATAAAAAATAATACATTCAAGATAGCTAAAATAGATTTTCATCATAGGATCTTGGAGCAAACAAGAAAAAGTGGTGTAAACCCTCCCCCCTCCCCCCAAACTTGAATTGAGCAGTGTCCTCAATGCAACAGAAATAACCATGTGCAATGAGAAAAATGAACTAAATAAGGGAACCAGGTCACCTGAAACGTAGCTCCAAAAAGAAAATTAACTACAAAAGTAAAAATAAAAGAAACTGTCAATGAAAATATAAAGAAAACAACTATCAAACTAATATACAACAAGTTATGTGGTAAAAGGATCACGTAGTAGTGAAATCCTGATAAACAAGATCAATAAGCTCATTGTCAAGCTTTTCCAAACGAAAACTCTCTAAGAATGACTTCAATTGTTGACCACTGACCTTGAAAGACTGGTCATTCTTTGGGTTTTCCACTTCTAAGGCTCCATGAGGACCACAAAAGGACTGGTCCAACGAGAACTTAGTTTTTCTGGGAGGAGGTGAAGTCAGGAACTGTATAAAAGTACCATTTGGACTTACTCAAAGGTCTTTCTAAAAATAGATTTATCATGAAAAATTTTAACCTTTTCTTTAAGAATTTGGTATTCTCATAGGCATCCCTACATATCTGCTTAAGTTTATTCAAATCCAACTTCCGATAACTACCAGCAAGCCTTAAATTGAAGTTCAAAGTTTTAATGCCCCAATATGCTCTATGTTTCATCTCTACTGGCAGATGACAAGTTTTACCATAAACTAACCTATAGGGAGACATACCTAATTGTTCTTATATGCAATCTGGTTATCCCACAAAGCATCAGTCAACCAAAGTTACCAATCATTTCTATTAGGATTCACCATTTTCTTGAGTATATGCTTGATCTCCCTATTAGCTAACTCAACTTGGCCACTAGTTTGTGGGTGGTATGCGGTGGACACTTTATGTGTGACACCCCAAAATTCAGGGGTCCGTTGATTACCCATCAACCCGTGGATACCGAGTAACTCGATATCTCAACGTTGTGCCCTATTTACCGGGATCCATCCTTTATTAAAAATTTGGGCAGAGTCTCCTTTGTAAGGGGAACTCTACTCAAAATACAACCTGTGCATTATATAATAACAAGACCCATCCGAGGTCCAATATTCAACAATGACTACACTGGGTCCATTTATAAGTAAACATTGGCCACACCTGGTCCAATTATTCGTATTCATACAAACATGCAAGACTATATTAAAACGGTCCATATAGACTCTATTACAATTCTTTTATACATTACATACCAAAATTTAATTACAAGTCTAATTTTACAAAAGAAATGGATTGAAAGCCACAAGTCGGCTTTTCTTCCTCCTTAAGTGCCCGAGTGAGTGCCGTCCCTCGGCGTATGACCCGTACTTGAAATATTTTCCGTATAGGGTGAGCCAACGCCTAGTAGAGTATATCCTACAAGGGCTACTCCCCACCTAAGTGCACATACAATGTTCACNACCTAAAATATTTTTCCGTATAGGGTGAGCCAACGCCTAGTAGAGTATATCCTACAAGGGCTACTCCCCACCTAAGTGCACATACAATGTTCACATTTGACAGTTCATATTCACATCAATATTCCAAGTAAGAATATACAACCCTATATTGGAATTTACCATGCCATGCAATGAAATGAGATGGAACTCACTCATGCAACTTTAACTCGAGTCCTCACCGACTNTGAGATGGAACTCACTCATGCAACTTTAACTTGAGTCCTCACCGACATCCACAACACAATGCAACGCATATGTGTAAAACAACATCTTTGATGAAACATATCCAAAGATCATTTTGAAATCAACCATATGTCATAAAACCATTTCATTCTTGGATGTTTCCCATCAATGAATAATTTATATATCAAAATCATGTGCCTTTATTGGGTATCGGATTCAGGAATCGCACCTCCGGCTCCGTATGCCGTTACACTTTTCTGGAATTTCACCGCCGGTAAGTGTATGAACCAAGTGGCCGAGTTTTTCACCCGAGGGAGTGTCTAGCCCTACTTGCTATACCTGACACAAGTTTTCTTATGCATGTAACCGTGCGACCCAGTAGGACATTCAATCCCACTTTTCTGAGCCCACCCTTCAATCACCAAGAATGATGCTTGAATAAACCATGCCTAACTCACACACACACACACCCCCATACTCATGCCTAAGCCCATGAATGGGATGCCTCTATGCACTACGCTACAATATTCAATATGCTATGAATGACATATGAGCAATCTCAACATATCCATGGTAAGTTATGTTCTAAACATATAGATACCAAATTTGTCACAATGTCAATATAATACACGCATGCATATACATTGACACTTTTTCATAAAACAATTCCAAGCATGTTATCACTATCTTTATGTTAATAACACACTTAATCACAAAGGCAAATTATAACACACAACAGCCTATGTACTAGCCTGCATAACAACCCACAAAATAGCCTCTAATCGGAGCACAAAATAGTCCGTAAAGTGGGCTAAAAGAGTTCATGAATGGCCTAAAAATAGTCACAATTTTAGTCCATATTAGGCCATAAAAATAGTCTGTAAACAGCCTCATAACTGTCCCAAAAATAGCCCACATATAAACCAATTTCATCCATTAAAACATGTCCAAAAATAGTCCATTTGGACAGCCCATAAACAGACATAAGACATCCATATTTCAGCCACATAACAGTCATATTTCAGCCACTAAAAATAGCCCCTTAAGGTAGGAGTAAAATCAAAGTAGGAAGAACCATATCTTAATAGAAGTGTAGAATGAATACTAGAACCTCCAAGAACACCCCCACAGCTCAAGATTTTGATTTCTCCAAAATCTCACCTTTTGATCTTCGGTGAAAATCTTCGTTCTTGGTACCCATGCCTAGCTCTTGTCGCGTAGATCAACTTTGATTCTTGGCTTTAGCAATTCCGACCGACGGATCTTCTTGAATCGTAGAGACAAAATTGGATTTTTCCTTTTTTTTTTCCTCTTTCTCTCCAACGTCTGAAACCAGCTAAATATTAGAGATATTTCTGCTGAAATATCTGATATTTAGCTCTATTTATAATTTCCAAGGCTTGGCTCGAGTCGCACCACGTGTCCCCCTTTGTTCGGGTCCGCTTTCGCCCCGAAACGATTAAATTTCATACTGGTTTAAGCTCAAAATATGTTATATGAACTTTATTTAAAATATTTTCCAAATTTCAAAATTTTTATAAAAATTTCATTTTTGGGGGTCACCAGACGCCTGTCATTTCAAAAAATGTGAAAAATTCGATTATTTCAGAATTCGACAAAAATTGATAGAGCAACTAGATTTCGTGATGCGAATCCAATGGTGAGGTCCGTTGTTCCATTCGAGCTCTATAAAAATATGTATTTTAAACACGCATTAGGATGACAAATTACCATTTTGCCCTTTTTCAGAAAAAAATTCAAATTTTTCTTGGGTTTCACAAGATGTTACTCAATGTGTTGATTCATGTGGATGTCTTACATCATGGTTAAGATACATGTATATATTATTGTGAAATGTTCAAGTTATGAGTTACTGTTTGTTATACCAGAAATAGTTTCTACAAGAATCTTGGGAAGTATGAGATTCTGCAAGAACTTGTGAGAAAAGGTTTATGGTGAAATGGATTATTAATTTTATATTGAATTATTTTATTCATTAAATTATTGTTGTTACTTAAACTTGAGATCTGTTTCAAATGTCCCTGTTTTCTTCAAAAGTTATATATGCTATTTGTAAAATGAGACCGACCATTTTATATGCTTTTCTAAATCTTGTTCGGGTTTCGAAGAATTTTCCTACAGAGCTTCGTGCTCACCCCCTACTTAACAACCTTTTCAGATTATCCTCTCGAGGAAGAGCAGGGAGTCGAGGAGCCCAAACATTAGGAGACTCCGATAGACGGGAGCGTGAATCCCGAGGTAGATGCTTAGAGTGACACTTTATTTTGTTCTAGACTAGTATATTTATTCTGAACATTGTGAAGTCTAGTTTTTCTTTAGTTATTCCATTGTGCTACGATAGTTAAATTTTTGAGATGTAAATGCCATGGTTGGGCAAATTCTTTTGGATAATGTTTTAAATTTTTTGGATGAAAAATGAAGTCTTATTTATTTATGGATCATATTAGTGCTCTCATGATGTGAATGGTTTTTAGATTGTAATGCCGTCCAAGGTGGTTTTTGGGGCGTTACATGTGCTTAGTCACTTTTAGCAAGTAATCTTAATATTACATCCGTCCCATCAAACAAATAGCAAATGGAATGCTAAAAGCTAACACATGAATTAAGAAGACAAATGTAATAAAGCTATCATAATTCATGCCAAATGTCCCATGTTTCAAAACAAAACACTTAAGCTATCCAAACAAAATACATAATAAACCAAAGAAAAGAAACCAACACAATTGCTCGCCACTCAAATGCCCAAAGGTCCAGCAGCTCCATCACCCAAATGATTGAGAATTTCATCTTGCTTAGCTTTGATGCTAAGCATGATCTCTCACAAATTCCATATGTCGCCTATCTTAGCATGAGCCCGTTCTACCTCCCTTTCCTCCTCAACATCCAACACATCCTGACCTCATCGATACCCTGTCTTGGTGGCACGTCTTGCCTCGCTACTAGCCCTCCACTATGACCTTGGTTCCTCTGGAATGACACTTTGTTCAACAACCCCATAGGCTTGAGCACTTCCATCTCTGATCTAATCTTCACTCCCTATTCAATGCATATCTTCGTCACTAGTGTTCCGAAGAGGAGTGAGTTTCTCTTAGCATCGCACCCTTTGATCATTTCAGACAAGATCAAAGAGGGAAGGTCAATGCTATGGTTTTTCCCTATTTCATATAAAAGTTGAGCCATGTCAGGGAGAATCTCATTCTTCCGCCTAATGGGAGCAAAGTTGGAAATGGCAATCAAATTTAGCATTTTATAATTATCGGTCACCTCTCCTTGCTCAAGGAATCGTCCACCTCCCCATTTAAAATTTAAAAGTCACGTTAACTCTACCCCCACCAAATCCAAGTTCACATATTTTCTTGGAGGGTAATTAGGCCTCGGTACCTGTGGTACTGGCCTTAACTCCTAAATACCCTCTTCATCCACACTGATATGAGTCCCCATCACATACATTTTTATTACTCCATTCACCACCTCGAAATTCGAGTAAAAATACCTCACAACCTCCTTCACCACCCCTCCTCCATTTCTCAGATAACTCTCCCAACCCCTTGCTTCCATATTTGCCAAAATTCCCAACTTAGCAAAGTCAAACAACTTAACGGTCTTTTCACAAACAATAGTTTGATTTTGGAAAAAATTATCATACCTATCGGGCTTGAGGGCATTAGGAAATTGAGTGCGATCGTATCTACGAACAAGTGGTGGCCTTCCATCCCTCTCCTTGATTACTTCCTCTACAAAGTTTGGCTCTTGATTGACCACAGATCGTCTAGAGGGTATTTTCATCCTTGGAGGCATTTTTGAATTTCGGGGGTTTATCGGAATAACAAGCTTGAAATTCTTTGGTTAAAAGTGAGAGATTAGAGGGGAAAGTGATTTGGGTGATTATTTTTGATCAAAAATGAGAGGAAATGAGTTTTGAGAGCTTGGGTAGTTGAAAGGGTAGGCTAGGGTTTGGGTTTTTGTTTTTGTGTTTTTTTTTTGTAGAGGTTTGGGCATTTCTGAACTGGAGAAGATGAATCAGGTATTTATGCTCAGACAGCCAACATTCGAACGTAGTTGGCATTCGAACTATAGTAGAAGAAATTTTAAAACAACATTTGAATGTAGAATTGGCGTTTGAACTAAGGTTGCTTCCAGTACTTTGGTTTCCTGCATAGATCAAAAAGTATTGTAAACTACTTTAGTTCAAACGTGGAATCTATGTTCAAATGTAGAACTGGCGTTCAAACTATGGTTGCGCCCAGTACTTTGTTTTCCTGCAAAGATCAAGTACTATAAGCTTCTCTCGTTCAAATGTTAACTTATGTTCGAACGCCAACTTAAAAATAAAAATTATATATATATATATATATTTACATACACATTTATATACACAAAAATTGAAAGAAAACTAAATGCATAAAGAGGACTTGGAAAAAAAAAATGTCGTCTTACGATAAGTCCCTACCAACGCTACAATTTTGTTGGCATTTTAGGACATTCCTTACTCAGACCACATCTTTATTTCAACAAAAATACTTTGTACATCTAATAGAAAAAGATATTTACATTTTTACAAAAAGGGGTTCAGACCATTGACCTTCATTCCCAAAACATGTTTAATCCAACTTTGTCAAGAAGAACTTTAATCCGAGTCTTGCCCTATGTCCATGTCATTGGAAAAATTAGTGACTCTTCCAATTTCTTATCACACATGATGTGTAAGCACAGGACTGGCATAGTATGGCGTCTCAGGAAAATCCTTACTCTGCCCATACACTATCCGTTTAAACAATCAAGCGTGCGACCAGAAATTGGTTCAAAACATTGATTGTATTCCTTCATGTGAAAGATCCTACCAGATTGATTACATGCACAAAGTTTTTTAGCACGACGACGTTTAACATAAATGCTTCTTTCATATAGTGTTTTCACTTGTTCTTCTCGCATTTCAATTCTTCTTACCAATTGATTAGCACAAAAACATGACATATTTTGGATTCTAATATGCCCATTTTATAATTGCTTTTGTTGAGAATTGGGGAGAAAAGCTTTTAATTATCTCTTTGATGGATTTCTGTGTAAATGCAGGTAAAAGGATGTAAATGATTCAAGTTAAGCCCCCAATTAAGTGTTTGAAATCAATGAAGATGAGGGGGTTGCTTAAAAGAAGGATTGGAGGGTCAAGAAATCAAGAAAATTGCAAAATAGTTGAAAACCTTCAAGAAGATTTGGGTACATACCTTCTGATTTTCACTTTTTAGTGATCGGATTAATATTATACACCCAAGTATAAGTGGTCAAATTGTAGTTTTCTCGGTTTTAAGTCCAAGTATTGATCCCACGAAGAGTTTTAATAATTTGGAAACGAAATAAAATAGTTAAGTTGCAAACTTGAATAGGACAACATGTGATAGCTTGTGATGTGAGCTTAGATTGATAACTAGTCTAAGTAAACAATTATGTGCAGATAGAGTAAGACAATAATAAAAAAGTATCCTTCAATTCAAGGATGTCATATGTGTTATATTGATTAAATATTGGAAATGCTACCTTACAACAATCAACTTCCATGTTAATGGCAAGTTGACTGGTAAGTCTGATGTATATAAACCATCACACAACAATATCTTAGGTTAGCTGGTGGTATCCATGACAACTGATTAATCCAACCAAACTAGGAGGACAAGTCATTCATGAGGAATACTTGAATTATTCATTTGCCTTCGTAATAGTAGGTGCATACATAATCAATCATAATATAGCCACTTCTTAGGTCAACTGATGGTAGTAGTCATAATACAACTTCTTAGGCTAGCTGGTTATAGATATGTCAATTGATTAATCCAAGCAAACCAGAAAGACAAGTCATTCATGAGGAATGCTTGAATTATTCATTTGACTATATCTATGATACATATATACCAGTTAAACATTCTCAGCGTTCCAGTGGAGGACTAACCATAGCGATAGGAAAGCCGTTGTTGTGAAACCCAGAAAAATTTGAACTTTTTCTTAGAAAGGGCAAAATGTTAATTTGCCATCCTAATGCGTATTCAAAATACTTATGTTCTAGACCTTGGATGAGAAAATGGAGTTCGCCGTTGGATTCGTATCACAAAATCTAGTCACCATGTCAAATTTCGTCGAATTCTGAGATAGTCGAATTTTTGCACGTCGTTCGAGACGATTGCGAGGCGAATGAAATTTTAAAGGTCCCCAAAAATGAATTGTTTTAAAATTAATTTAAAGTTCCAATAAAATTAATTTGAACTAAATCCGAAGTATAATGAATCATTTCGGGACGAAAAACAGACCCGAAAGTCAGAAATATGCGGTGCGATGTGGACCACACATTCGGGACTATAAATATCTACTTAACTTAGATATTTTGGGAAAAATATCTCTTGTTCTTGACCCTTGGCCGGCCACAGAGAAAAGAGAGTGAAAAAGAGAGAAAAACAAGACGTTCTTTAAGCTTCAATCCAAGATTCCCAGAGTTCCATCAGTCGGAATTCGTCGAGCCAAGAATCAAAGTTCATCTCCTTGACGAGGGCTACGTGTACGTACCAAGAAAAGTGGATTTCATCGAAGGTCCAAAGAAAAGACTTTGGTGGAATCAAAGGTTCTTGGGCTTGTTTTGGTGTTTTTAGAAGTTCTACCACTTCCCACACGCTACAAGAGGTAGGGTTCCCTCCTACCTTGGTTTTATTCTTACCTTAAGTGGGATTTTAGTGGCTAATAATGGTTTATATGTGGGCTATCCAAGGGCTGTCCAAATGGACTATTTTTGGACTGTTTTAATGGCTGAAATTGGGTTGTATGTGGGCTGTCCAAATGGACTGTTAAGGGGCTAAATTTTGGACTATTTTGTGGCTGAATTTGGGACTATTTTATGGCATGTTTAGGGGCTATTTTGTGGCTGAATTTGGGACTGTTTTATGGCATGTTTAGGGGCTATTTTGTGGCTGAATTTGGGACTGTTTTATGGCCTATATAGGGGTTGTTTTGTGGCTTATATAAGGGCCGTTATGTGGGCTATTACATGGGCTATTTTGTGTTATATTGCACCTTTGTGATTAAGTGTATTATTGGCATAAAAATTGTGATAACATGCTTGGAATTAGGTTATGAAAATTGTCAATGTATGTACATGCTTGTGTTATATTGACATTGTAGAGAAAAATGGGAATTATATGCTTAGGAGATAATTTTGCCACGAATATGTAAAATGTATTGATATTGTTCATATGTCTTTCATAGCAATATTGAATATGTTAAAATTGTGCAATGGGACATCATATTACATATGCACGGGAACATCGCATCATGTCGGTGTGTGCATGGTTGTCGTCAACACCACACTTGGTGGATGACGAGTGGACTCCATTAAGCTTGGTCGAAGACTTGGCCGAGTTGCACAGGTTGCATGGTGATTAGGGTTGGGGTTAGCAAGGAGGGACTAGAAGATGCCTCTAGTGCAAGGCCTAGTGATTGGGATACCCACTCCCTTGGCTTGGCCCATGAAGTGTGTGGGCGTACGCGGAGCCCTTGATGGAAGTCCATAAATTCTGAGTAGGTTGGAGACCCTTGGTGTAAGCCCATGAACATGCACCCCATACAAAGACCCTAGGTTGGCAAAAGTCATTTGATGTGCAACATAAATGACGATTCCATACACATTGGCACTTGCATGTGTGAGGAGCTAGGAAGGGCTCAGGTTGATTTGCATGAGTGAGTCTCATCTCATTTCATGGCATAACATGATAAATTCCAACATTGACTGCATATTCTTACTTGGAAATGTTGATGTGAAAATGAAATGTTGTATGTGAGCATTGCATGTGCACTTAGGTGGGGAGTACCCTCTGTAGGAATTACTCTACTGGGCGTGGCTCACCCTATACGGGAAAATATTTTAGGTTTTGGATACACACAAGTGGACGGCCCTCACTTGGATCCTCAAGTTTGAAGAAGGCTGGATTGTGGATTTATTTTGTGTTAATGTAAAACATTTGTGGAAATAATGTTTTGGGCATGTAATTTTTTGCAAATAATTGTAATAGAACTTATATAGACTATTGTTAAACTAACCTTGCATGTTCTGATATAAATATAGATAATTGGACCCGGTGTGACCAATGTTTACTTATAATTGGACCCAGTGTGGTCATTGTTGAATATTGGACCTTGGATGGGTCTTGTTACTATATGATTGCATAGGTTGAGTTTTGGGTAGAGCTTCCCGTACAAATGAGACTTTGCCTGATTTTCATCAAAATTATGGTTCCCGGTAAATGGGGCACAATGGCGTGATATCGAATTACTCGGTATCCACGAGTATTTTACGGATTGATGGGTAATCAACAGACCTCTGAATTTTGAGGTGTCACAGCTTGGTATCAGAACATAGGTATACGATTTACCTAGGTCTTGATAGGCATGCGTTTAGACCATTGCATTCATTGTGCATTTCATGTTATGTGATCAATTTTGCTACATGATTATGTGCTATGTGTTATGTGAATTGTATGCATGGTAAAAGGCATATGGCAAAGAGAAACACTAGGGTTAGAAAACATAACCTTGGGTTCGGAAAAAGGAATGAACGGTATAGTTCTATGTGTAAATGTCTACTAGTAGATGACACACGCATTACTAGTGAAACAAGGAGGAAAATCTCTAAGTTTAAATACTTGATCCCTAACTTGGGATATTAAGTAATTGATCTATTGCTATCTTATGTGTGTGTAGATGGCAACTAAATAATCTATTGCAATCTTAAGTGTGTGTAGATGGCAACTAGAGAAAAGGGGCGTCGGGGTGGGCGGAACAACCAACCACTACCACCGACCTTTGACCAACAGGCCTCCATGGAGGCTATTGGTGCGGCGGCGGCTACCATTGCACAAGTTAGTACAACGGCTGCTACTATTGCACAGACAGGTGCAAGTGGGAGTCAAGGAGGTTCAAGTCACCTCCAGAAATTCAAGGCACACAATCATCCGATCTTTCTAGGAGGGGCGGATCCTATGGTGTCTGACCATTGGTTCTGAAAAATAGACAAAATCTTGAGGGCTATGGAGATTACCACAGATGCCATGAAGATAACGCTAGCTACTTTTCAGCTAGAGGGAGAATCCCAGGTGTGGTGGGATTGGGTCAAGGACTCAAGGAATTTGGAGACCATCACTTGGGCAGAGTTCAAGGAGCTCTTTATGAGCAAATATTTTTCCGTAGCTACTAGANATCCGATCTTTTTAGGAGGGGCGGATCCTATGGTGTCTGACCATTGGTTCTGAAAAATAGACAAAATCTTGAGGGCTATGGAGATTACCACAGATGCCATGAAGATAACGCTAGCTACTTTTCAGCTAGAGGGAGAATCCCAGGTGTGGTGGGATTGGGTCAAGGACTCAAGGAATTTGGAGACCATCACTTGGGCAGAGTTCAAGGAGCTCTTTATGAGCAAATATTTTTCCGTAGCTACTAGACATGCAAAGGCCGGGAGTTCCTAGACCTCAGACAAGGAACAATGTCAGTGATGGAATACGTGGCTAAGTTCACGAAATTAGCACGTTTCACTGATGATTATGTGGCCATAGATATGACTAAAGTGAGGAGGTTCAAAGATAGCTTGAAGTTGTCCATTTAAGGCAAGATTGTGGGTCTTCTTCTGCAAGACTTGGACTTGATGGTCGCCACAATAATGGCCATTGAAAGAGAGGTGGATGATGCACGGAATATTTGGGAGGCGGGTGTGAAAGATAAGAAGAAGGAGGGCCAATCCTCTTCTTCTAGTGCAGGGAAGAAGCAGAGGACTTCTACTCCGCAGGGGTATCAAGGGCTGGGCTGCGATTATCAAGGCCAAGGCCAAGGTCAGTCCTCCCAAGGCGGGAGAAACTTCAGGACTACGTATCAGGCAGGTCAAAAGACTTGCTATCATTGTCATCAGCCGGGCCACTTAAGGAAAGATTGTCCCCAGTGATAGGGATCCTAGTCCCAGTCTTCAGTGAGGTACTCACAGATGCGCTTTATTCCTCCCTACCCTACCATGGGCCAAGGGAGCCATTATCAGTACTAGGGCACTACACAAGGCCCCACTACTTCACGTGTGGCAATTTTGCAAGTAGGCCAGATGGGCCAGGACATGGGTCGAGGCCAGGGACAGGGCTCACAAATCGGTACTTCAGGGACCTAGGGGCGTGTCTACGCCACGATACCATAGGCTGAGCCAGCAGATCCTTCGGTGATACAGGGTACATTTCTACTCTCTCGCTTATGGGCTAGAGTATTGTTTGATNAGCAGATCCTTCGGTGATACAGGGTACATTTCTACTCTCTCGCTTATGGGCTAGAGTATTGTTTAATTCTGGTGCATCACATTCTTTTATTGTTGTATATTGTGTGAAAGACTTGGGCTTAGAGGTTGAGACCTTGGAAGAGCCATTGCATGTAAGTTCTCCCCTAGAAGCTAGGGTGAGAGTTGATCAGATATGTCGAGGTTGTGAGCTAGAGATTTCTAGGATTCTACTCACCNCGAAGAGTCATTGCATGTAAGTTCTCCCCTAGAAGCTAGGGTGAGAGTTGATCAGATATGTCGAGGTTGTGAGCTAGAGATTTCTAGGATTCTACTCACCATGGACCTTAGAGTCATGGACATGTCAACGTTTGATGTTATCCTTGGTATGGACTGGTTGATGGTACACCGTGTTGTTATTGATTATGATCGTAAAAGGGTCACTGTTTTTGCTCCGGACGGGGTTTGTTTCAAGTTCCANATGGACCTTAGAGTCATGGACATGTCAACGTTTGATGTTATCCTTGGTATGGACTGGTTGATGGCACACCGTGTTGTTATTGATTATGATCGTAAAAGGGTCACTGTTTTTGCTCCGGACGGGGTTTGTTTCAAGTTCCAGGGGAAAAAGCATGATGATTTATCCCAAGCAGTGTACGATTCTCGATGGCACGGGCAGTTGATAAGTTGACTTGCGAGCCTTATTTTAGAGGATGAGGTGAGATAGGAGTTGGGTCTACCTCTGGTGGTTTGTGAGTATGAGGATATTTTTTCAGATGAACNGCATGATGATTTATCCCAAGCAGTGTACGATTCTCGATGGCACAGGCAGTTGATAAGTTGACTTGCGAGCCTTATTTTAGAGGATGAGGTGAGATAAGAGTTGGGTCTACCTCTGGTGGTTTGTGAGTATGAGGATATTTTTTCAGATGAACTACCGGGATTACCTCCACATAGGGATGTAGACTTCACCATTGAGTTACATCCTGGTACATCGCCCATTTCTATGAGCCCACATAGAATGGCGCCTACTGAGTTGTAAGAACTCAAGGTCTAATTGCAAGACTTGTTGGACAGGGGTTTTATTAGGCCGAGCATCTCACCTTAGGGCACTCTAGTATTGTTTGCCAAGAAGAAGGACAAGACCCTTCCATTGTGTATAGTTTATCAACCGTTGAATTGGGTTATTATCAAGAATAAGTACCATTTGCCGAGGATTGATGACTTGTTTGATCAGCTAAGAGGGGCGCGAGTCTACTCCAAGATAATTCTTCACATCGATTACCATCAGTTTAGAGTTAGGGAGGAAGATATCCCTAAGACGGTGTTCAGAACGCGATATGGGCATTTTGAATTCACAGTCATGCCGTTCGGATTGACGAATGCTCCAGCGACATTCATGGATCTCATGCATAGGGTGTTTCAACCCTACTTAGATCAGTTTGTTGTAGTCTTTGTTGACAACATCTTGATCTACTCCAAGTCTGAGGAGTATGAGGGTCACTTGAGGATTGTTCTTCAGACCTTGAGAGACCATCAATTGTACGCCAAGTTAAGCTAGTCTGAATTTTGACTTATGGAGGTGAAATTTTTGGGACATGTAGTGTCGGCTTCGAGTATATCCATGGACCCAGAGAAGGTTAAAGCGGTTATGAATTGGGAGAGGCCAAAGTCAATCTTTGAGATATGCAGTTTCTTGGGATTAGCGGGGTACTACAGGAGGTTCATTGAGGACTTCTCCCGACTAGCTGCACCTATGACAAGATTAACCCGGAAAGAGGTCAAGTTTGAGTGGAATGACTTGTGTGAGAAGGCATTCCAGGAGTTGAAGAGGAGGCTGAAATCAGCTCCTATTCTGATAGTTCCAGAAAGGGGAATGAGGTACATAGTGTATTTTGATGCCTCAAAGGACGGACTCGGTTGTATGTTGATGCAGTTCGGGAAGGTGGTGGCTTATAGTTCTCAGTAGTTAAAGAATCACGAGCAGAATTATTCCATGCACGACGTGGAGTTGGGGGCTATTGTCTTTGCCTTAAAGGCTTGGTGCCACTATTTTTACGGTGAACAGTTTGAGTTATTTTCGGACCATAAAAGTCTGAAGTACATCTTTATACACCGGGACCTCAATATGAGGAAACACAGGTGGATGGAGTTTCTAGAGGATTATGACTTCACTTTGCATTACCATCCCGGTAAGGCAAATGTGGTGGCTGATGCACTCAGCCGAAAGTCACGAGGGAGTCTTGGCTAGTGTGGCTTCCCAGGAGTGGCAGATGCTTGAGACTGTGGGACAGTTTGGGTTACGCTACATGGGGCAGGCTCAGGGTACTTTGGGGAGTTTAGTGGCTACACCTTCCTTACTGAGTAGAGTGATTGAGTCCCAGGGACAGGATACAGAGTTATCATCTATCAGGGACTGAGTACGATTAGGTACAGGTGACGAGGTCTGGACCATTCACTCGGATGGTAGTCTTCGGTTTAGGAGAAGGATTGTGGTTCCCCAATCTATGAAACTCTGAGAGGAGATTCTTAGAGAGTTTCATTGTTCTCGTTTTGCTGTGCTTCCAGGGGGCACGAAGATGTATCATGATCTTTGTTGCCAATATTATTGGAGTGGGATGAAAAAAGACATTGAGAATTTTGTTAGCCGATGTCTCACGTGTCACCAGGTGAAAGCTGAACACCAGAGACCAGCAGGGTTATTCCAGCCTTTGGAGGTAGCTGAGTGGAAGTGGGAGCATGTCACGATGGATTTTGTGACTCACTTGCCCCGGACATCGCGGGGTCATGATGCGGCGTGGGTGATAGTGAACCGACTTACGAAGTTGACACACTTTTTTGCAGTGCGAATGACCTTCACATTGGAGGAATTCTGTAGGTTATACATGCGGGAGATTGTTCGGATGCATGGGGTACCCGTATCTATAGTATCGGATGGGGATCCCTAGTTTACAGCTCATTTTTGGGAGAGTTTTCAGCCAGCCATGGGAGCACAGTTGATGATGAGCACTACTTTTCATCCCTAGACGGACGATCAGTCAGAGAGGACCATCCAGACTTTGGAGGACATGCTACGGGCATATGTCCTAGATCTCAAGGGGTAGCTGGGAAGATCACTTACCCCCTGGTGGAGTTTGCATACAATAATAGTTACTGGGTGAGCATATAGATGGCACCCTATGAGGCATTATATGGGAGGCCATGCCGTTCTCCAGTTTGTTGGACGGAGGTGGTAGAGAGATCCTCTACGGGTCCGAATTTGGTCAGGGACACCTCTGAGAAGGTAGACTTGATACGAAAGCGTCTTCTCACGGCTCAGAGCCGACAGAAGTGCTACGCCGATAGACGGCGACGACCTCTGGAGTTTGAGGTGGGAGATCATGTCTTCTTGAAAGTGATTCCTAGGAGAGGAGTGGTCAGGTTTGGTAAGCGGGCAAAACTATCGCCGAGGTATATCGGGCCCTTCGAGGTACTCGGGAGGGTGGGTGTAGTGGCTTACCGGTTGGCGTTACCTCCAAATTTATCGGGTATCAATGCGATTTTTCATGTCTCTATGCTCTAGAGATACACCCCGGATCCAACTCATGTGGTGGATTGGGGAGAGCTTGTTGTTGATGCTGATGGGACCTTTGAGGAGGGACTAGTGCGTATCATGGATAGCCGAAAACAAGTTTTACAAGGCAAGACCGTGCGGCTAGTGAAGGTGCTATAGCAGCACCGCGGGTGGAGGAGGTGAAATGGGAGTGCGAGGACAACATCCGTACCAATTATCCTTTCTTATTCGAGGATGGAGGTACATTCTTATGGTCTTTTAGCATTATTTGACTGTTGCATATGAATGTGACTGTATGTGCNGCTACGGGCATATGTCCTAGATCTCAAGGGGTAGCTGGGAAGATCACTTACCCCCTGGTGGAGTTTGCATACAATAATAGTTACTGGGTGAGCATATAGATGGCACCCTATGAGGCATTATATGGGAGGCCATGCCGTTCTCCAGTTTGTTGGACGGAGGTGGTAGAGAGATCCTCTACGGGTCCGAATTTGGTCAGGGACACCTCTGAGAAGGTAGACTTGATACGAAAGCGTCTTCTCACGGCTCAGAGCCGACAGAAGTGCTACGCCGATAGACGGCGACGACCTCTGGAGTTTGAGGTGGGAGATCATGTCTTCTTGAAAGTGATTCCTAGGAGAGGAGTGGTCAGGTTTGGTAAGCGGGCAAAACTATCGCCGAGGTATATCGGGCCCTTCGAGGTACTCGGGAGGGTGGGTGTAGTGGCTTACCGGTTGGCGTTACCTCCAAATTTATCGGGTATCCATGCGATTTTTCATGTCTCTATGCTCTAGAGATACACCCCGGATCCAACTCATGTGGTGGATTGGGGAGAGCTTGTTGTTGATGCTGATGGGACCTTTGAGGAGGGACTAGTGCGTATCATGGATAGCCGAAAACAAGTTTTACAAGGCAAGACCGTGCGGCTAGTGAAGGTGCTATAGCAGCACCGAGGGTGGAGGAGGTGAAATGGGAGTGCGAGGACAACATCCGTACCAATTATCCTTTCTTATTCGAGGATGGAGGTACATTCTTATGGTCTTTTAGCATTATTTGACTGTTGCATATGAATGTGACTGTATGTGCATGTGTATGTGAATTTCGGGGATGAAATTCTTTTAAGGGGGGAAGAATGTGAAACCCAGAAAAATTTGAACTTTTTCTTAGAAAGGGTAGAATGGTAATTTTTCATGCTAATGCATATTTAAAATACTCATGTTCTAGACCTCGAATGAAAAAACAAAGTTCGTCGTTGGATTCGTATCGTAAAATCTAGTCGTCCTATCAAATTTCGTCGAATTCTGAGATAGTCGAATTTTTGTACGTCGTTCGAGGTGACTGCGACGCGAATGACAGTTTAAAGNAGATCCTCTACGGGTCCGAATTTGGTCAGGGACACCTCTGAGAAGGTAGACTTGATACGAAAGCGTCTTCTCACGGCTCAGAGCCGACAGAAGTGCTACGCCGATAGACGGCGACGACCTCTGGAGTTTGAGGTGGGAGATCCATGTCTTTTTTAAGGTGATGCCTAGGAGAGGAGTGGTCAGGTTTGGTAAGTGAGGAAAACAGTCGTCGAGGTATATTGGGCCCTTCGAGGTACTCGAGAGGGTGGGGGTAGTGNGTCTTCTTGAAAGTGATTCCTAGGAGAGGAGTGGTCAGGTTTGGTAAGCGGGCAAAACTATCGCCGAGGTATATCGGGCCCTTCGAGGTACTCGGGAGGGTGGGTGTAGTGGCTTACCGGTTGGCGTTACCTCCAAATTTATCGGGTATCCATGCGATTTTTCATGTCTCTATGCTCTAGAGATACACCCCGGATCCAACTCATGTGGTGGATTGGGGAGAGCTTGTTGTTGATGCTGATGGGACCTTTGAGGAGGGACTAGTGCGTATCATGGATAGCCGAAAACAAGTTTTACAAGGCAAGACCGTGCGGCTAGTGAAGGTGCTATAGCAGCACCGAGGGTGGAGGAGGTGAAATGGGAGTGCGAGGACAACATCCGTACCAATTATCCTTTCTTATTCGAGGATGGAGGTACATTCTTATGGTCTTTTAGCATTATTTGACTGTTGCATATGAATGTGACTGTATGTGCATGTGTATGTGAATTTCGGGGATGAAATTCTTTTAAGGGGGGAAGAATGTGAAACCCAGAAAAATTTGAACTTTTTCTTAGAAAGGGTAGAATGGTAATTTTTCATGCTAATGCATATTTAAAATACTCATGTTCTAGACCTCGAATGAAAAAACAAAGTTCGTCGTTGGATTCGTATCGTAAAATCTAGTCGTCCTATCAAATTTCGTCGAATTCTAAGATAGTCGAATTTTTGTACGTCGTTCGAGGTGACTGCGACGCGAATGACAGTTTAAAGGTCCCCAAAAATAAATTTTTTTTAAATTAAGTTAAATTTCTAATAAAATTAATTTGAACTAAATATGAGGTATAACGAATAGTTTCGGGACGAAAAACGGACCCAGAAGTCAAAAATATGTGGTGCGATGTGGACCACACATTCGAGACTATAAATACCTACTTAACTTAGATATTTTGGGAAAAATATCTCTTGTTCTTGACCCTTGGCCGGCCATAGAGAGAAGCGAGTGAAAAGAGAGAAAAATAAGAAGTGCTTCAAACTTCAATCCAAGATTCCCAGAGTTCCGTCGGTCAGAATTCGTCGAGCCAAGAATCAAAGTTCATCTCCTCAACGAGGGCTACGAGTATGTACCAAGAAAAGTGAATTTCACTGAAGTTCCAAAGAAAAGACTTTGGAGGAATCAAAGGTTATTGGGCTTGTTTTGGTGTTTTTAGAAGTTCTACCACTTTCTACACACTACAAGAGGTAGGGTTCCCTCCTACCTTGGTTTTATTCTTACCTTAAGTGGGCTTTTAGTGGCTGAAAATGATTTATATGTGGGCTGTCCAAATGGACTGTTTTAATGGCTGAAATTGGATTGTATGTGGGCTGTCCAAATGAGACTGTTTTATGGCATGTTTTGGGGCTTTTTTGTGGCTGAATTTGGGGCTGTTTTATGGCCTATATAGGGGTTGTTTTGTGACTTATATAAGGACCGTTATGTGGGCTATTACATGGGCTATTTTGTGTTATATTGCACCTTTGTGATTAAGTGTATTATTGGCATAAAAATTGTGATAACATGCTTGGAATTGGGTTATGAAAATTGTCAATGTATGTACATGCTTGTGTTATATTGACATTGTGGAGAATAATGGGAATTACATGCTTATGAGATAATTTTGCCAGGAATATGTAAAATGTATTGATATTATTCATATGTCTTTCATAGCAATATTGAATATGTTAAAATTGGGCAATAGGACATCATATTACATATGCACGGTAACATCGCATCATGTGGGTGTGTGCATGGTTGTCGTCAACACCACACTTGGTGGGTGACGAGTGGACTTCATTAAGCTTGGTCGAAGACTTGGCTGAGTCGCACAAGTTGCATGGTGATTAAGGTTGCGGTTAGCAAGGATGGACTAGAAGATCCCTCGGGTGCAAGACCCGGTGATTGGGATACGCACTCCGTTGGCTTGGCCCATGATGTGTGTGGGCGTACGCGGAGCCCTTGGTGGAAGTCCATAAATTCTGAGTAGGTTGGAGACCCTTGGTCTAAGCCCATGAACATCCACCCCATACAAAGACCTTAGGTTGGTAAAAGTCATTTGATGTTCAACATAAATGACGATCCATACACATTGGCACTTGCATGTGTGAGGAGCTGGGAAGGGCTCAGGTTGATTTGCATGAGTGAGTCTCAGCTTATTTTATGGCATAACATGATAAATTCCAACATTGAATGCATATTCTTACTTGGAAATATTGATGTGAAAATGAAATGTTGTATGTGAGCATTGCATGTGCACTTAGGTGGGGAGTAGCCTCTGTAGGAATTACTTTACTGGGTGTGGCTCACCCTATACGGGAAAATATTTCAATTTTTGGATACACACCAGTGGATGGCACTCACTTGGATCCTCATGTTTGAAGAACGCCGGATTGTGGCTTTATTTTGTGTTAATGTAAAACATTTGTGGAAATAATGTTTTGGGCATGTAAAATTTTGCAAATAATTATAATAGAACTTATATAGACTATTGTTAAACTAATCTTACATGTTTTGATATAAATATGGATAATTGGACCCGGTGTGGCTAATGTTTACTTATAATTGGACCCAGTATGGTCATTGTTGAATATTGGACCTCGGATGGGTCTTGTTATTATATGATTGAACATGTTGAGTTTTGGGTATAGCATCCCCTACGAATGAGACTCTGCCCGAATTTCGTCAAAATTATAGTTGCCGGTAAATGGGGCACAATGGCGTGACATTGAATTACTCAGTATCCACGGGTATTCCACGGGTTAATGGGTAATCAATGGACCCCCCAGATTTTGGGGTGTCACAATTGTTGTTAGACTGGTAACATTATACCAGTTAAACGATCTAAGTAATCCAGAAGGACAATATATTCATGAGGATCACTTAGGCCATTCATCTGATAGTTATATATATAAATTAAACCCTAATAACCCAAAAGGATCATTTAGGTTTTGTACCATGCATTAGTTAACATCCTTAGCGTTCTGGTGGAGGACTAGTCATACCGATAGGAATGTCGTGGTTGTTTTATCGGTAGGTTGATGATGCACTGATGACATACTTCTAGGCACAGCACTGAAAGTACGTACATCACTGTATCATGCATGAAGCATATAATATATAGATATATAAATATATATAACATCAGCATTTTCAAAATTTAATCAGTATTATACATATGTTTACCTCTTACTGGAGGATATATGGAACTACTCATACACTATTACTACAGACAAGCAAGGAGTGCAGACAGTTTTCATTATAACTAAAATTAAAATACATAATCTAAAATGTATTTCACAAGGAACAACTGAAACACAATCACCTTTATTATCAGTTAAGACAAAAATGTGACGGTTGTTCAACTATCTGAATAGAAAGATACAACAGCAATGTAAAAGTACAAAGTTTAGACTAAAATGAATCACGGACCGGATCGTTTTGCAACTTTTCTTTTTTTCTCTTCTCTTTTCTCTCTTGGTTCTGGCGTGCTGAAATCTGAAGACAGACATGGCTATTTTATAGCCGTCTAAAGAAGCAGGAGGTGGAAAACATGAAGATAGGCATCAAGGTGACTGTCCAAACGCCATCACCACCGTTCAGACGATGGAGCTTTGTTGGAATTGCAACTTGCACTATGTTGACTCTTCATTTGATTTAATTGCACTTTAGCCTTTGTATTTTCAAGCTTCCATACTTTGCTCCTTGTATTCTATAGTAATTCTGCATTAAACCTGCAAATTGTAAACATAACACACATAAAACCCTAATTACTGCACAAACCATAATTGACTTTAATTGCTAGTTTTTAGTTATTTTATCACACTAATTCGACTTTATTATTGTTTTAATTTATATATTATTTAGGATTAAATCACACTCCCCAACTTAAACTTTACTAGTCCCTAGTAAATTTTAAACAAACTATTAACACAATAAAATACAAACAGAGGTAAACCCATTTTCATAGATTTTTCACGATTGTATTTAGCATATGGAACAAGCCTTTAAATCCCTAGGTGACTCCTAGTAGACGAGTTTTGTCTTGTGAAGGTTTCCAGTAAAGCTACCTACAAACTTCAGTAATTAGGAATTCATGACTCATATTTTTCATAAGTAAAAGTAAATTAATATTCTAGCTGCTTTGTCAAGATATTTCCTTCTTTGATCACTATAAGAGTAACACACGTTAGTTGTAATATTACCTATATATTTTTATAAAAACTTGTGTGTGTGTGTGTGTAATGATTCCTTTATTTTCAAAAATCACTTGAGAAATGTTACCTTCTTTCATGGTAGTTTAGATGTCAGTCCTTTCCGAAAATACACTCAGCGAAAAGAACACACCTTTTATAGTGACTATTCTCATAAACTACATGTCTTTGGAATCTAGTTAACAAAACAAATAAGTTTACATGTAGTAATCAAAAGAACGGTTAATTGAATAAAGTAAAATTTGACATAATCTCATGAAAGAATATTAAAACTATATTAAATATACTATTAAAAATTTTCTTTTTAGAATTAATAGAACTAATACAAATATATGATTTCTAGAATCAAAAAGGACTTTATTAGGGTTGTAATGTGGCCATGGGTTTTAGGTTTATGAAACGACGTCTTTGGATATCAAATGCTACCTTTTAGTATTGTGGCACACCTCATTCTCTTTTTCTAAATCTTCACATGTTTCTTTCTTTTATTTTTTTCATTTTTCACTTTCTTGGCTTAAATTTTTTTTTTTTCATAATTTCCTTGTCTCTTTCTTTTGCTTTTCTATTCTTTTGTATCCTGCTAATTTAAACAAGGGTGCAAGAAAATTCGATAGCAAAGGTAAGTTAATATCTTGTTATTTGGCTAAGGTGTTTCTTGGGTTTAAAGAAAAGAATTTATTTTCTTTTAAGCTCAAACATGGCTGACTATGGATATAATTTTGTAAAAGAAATGGTCAAGGCTCAAGATTGAATCAAACATGGCCAAAGATATATATGTACAATTTCTATATGAAAGTAAAGGACAATGCTAATAATACAATTTAGTTAGTGTTAATCAAAACAAAGTTAATAAGATTATTCAAAGAAAGTTTACAATTGAATCAAAGATTTGTATTTGAGTAGATGTAGAGTATCTCTCCAAGAAAAATTGGTTCAAAATCTGCAATAGGTTTACATCTCCACTATATATGCAAAGAGTATAATATTTCACAAGATTTTTAACAATAAAGAAATCTAATGTGCTATAGACTAAGTTTCAAAAAAAATATTAAGATAGTACACAACTAAAATATGAAAACCCCGCGTGATTAGATTAAGAATATTTCTAAAAAACATAGGAATATTATTCTAATTTCACTGTGATTCATATGAACTAGTCTTCCTAATTTCGACAATATAGGTTCTAACTTTAGCAAAAACAAACTTAAAACACACATTAGTTCAAATCAAACAAGTTTAAGACACACATTAATTCAAGACAACTAAGTCTAACGCAAACAAGTGCAAAACACAGATTAAATTTTAAATGCATAATTAAAAGGCTGAGTGAAAGATAGAAGAGTTTTTCAATAGAATCTTCAGTTTTTTTCTTCAAGGATGTAGATGGGCCTCCGCCAACACGTCCTCTCAGTAGCCTTAAGATTTCAGCTTGGTTTTGTTCATAATCCTCCATACATTTGTTGATATATGTGATATTGTTACCAAGCAGGGTGACAGTGGTCTCTAATCCTAGCAAAATCTATCTGTTAGTTCTGTCATCAACCGGTACGTATGGTTGATCCTCGTGTGGCTGCTGTTGTTCTGGTGGAATGAATTCTTCAGGGCCTTGGAATGGTTCCTCTTCTGCTGGAGGGGGTATCTATGGTTGTTCTTCTTGTTGTCCTCCATGACTTTTTCTCAATGAAGTTTTGTCTAATACGCCAAAATGGTATACAATCTTATATGTTGGATTGATAATCACTCCTTTGTTCCTGTAAAGCTGAGAAACTAGCATAGCATAGGGGAGTGAAGATTTCTTCCTATCCACAGCAAGTACCATTTGATTCAAGGTTAAATTTGGTAGATCAATGGTATGCCCCATTCCGAATGCATATATAAAATAAGCTTGCTCAGTGTAGATTTGATTCTTTTGGGCACGGGGTAATAAACTATGTACTATGATCAAGTTCAAAATTCTGTATTTATCAGTCAGGTCTCCTTGCTTGATATATTTATTCGGTCTACCCCAACCAAATTTTGGATTACCCGTCACCTCTCTCCCTATGGTATCTAAATCAGGTTAATCAGTGTATGGATATTGCGAGTTTTCAGATCTCTGCATGGGTTGAAAAAATTCGGCTATAGTAGCCAGTGTAACTTGAAAAATAATACCTCGCACAAATACCCACAATTATCTTTCCCCAATAATCTTAGCATTACTATAGANATCTCCCTATGGTATCTAAATCAGGTTAATCAGTGTATGGATATTGTGAGTTTTCAGATCTCTGCATGGGTTGAAAAAATTCGGCTATAGTAGCCAGTGTAACTTGAAAAATAATACCTCGCACAAATACCCACAATTATCTTTCCCCAATAATCTTAGCATTACTATAGAATTCTCGAACTAAACAGTCATAAGTAGGAACATATAATCTAACATACTGTAACCATGCTCTAGTTTCAGAAATAATAGTTTTTGTCAGAAAATTAGCATCATACCAAGCCTATTGTTCAAAATTCTTAAACATCACCTCATTGAAGATATTTTCCGGTCCTAGTTGTTATGGAGGTGCTTGAGGTTGCTTGGGTTGATCTCTTCGTGCCCAACTCGAAGATCCTCTTGTTCTTCATCTTGAATCCATTTTTTCTTGATTTCTTCGCAAATGCTCCATTTCAGATGATTCCAATCGATAGTTACCTTCAAAATATGATGGGTAAGAGAATAATCGGAACAATTTTGAAGAAAAACGATGAAATATTATAGATTTGAGAGAGATTTCTTCTTGAAAATTTTGGCTATGGTTAAAATTTTGAGTTGATGGTGCAATTGATCCATCTGCATGGAAAAATAGTATTTATACTAAGGTCACACCCTCCGGACGGTTGGCACACTGTCTAGACGGTCCAATAGTTCAGTTTTTGTTCTTTTGACTACATTTTGTTATTTTGTTGTATTGTATTTTATTCCTCGAAATTCCTTCAATACACAAAATTAAATTTTATATTCTACAAAACTTTGCTAACCACCCTTTTTCTTGTGTCAAAAATTGCGGGTTTTATTTATTTTATTTGTTATTTCATATTTACTAATTTTTCTACCTAATCTATAGTTATTTNGTCAAAAGTTGCGGGTTTTATTTATTTTATTTGTTATTTCATATTTACTAATTTTTCTACCTAATCTATAGTTATTTACATTTATTTACAAATACTTATATTTATTTACAAATATTTACAAGTATGTACAATTCTTTGAAAAATTATGATCATACTGATTCAGAGTCAGAACTATCTAGATTAATATTATCAGTGACACAGTTAACTTCATTTCTTACATATCTTGTTAACATTGGGGTAGAATAGGATGACGTCTTAGAGTAATCTTTACTCTGCCCATACCTAATCCACCGGAGACGATTTAATCCTCGACCTAAAATTGGTTCCATACACTGATTATATTGTCTTAAATGTTGTAAACGACCACATCTTACACAACCACCGATACGATTGGCGTGTCGGTTTTTGGCAAATGTACTTTTTCCACATAAAGGTCGGGATTGACTTCATGACTCTTCTAAATTTCTGACTCTTCTAGCTTTTTTCATGATCAATGCATGAATATCTTTTGGAAGATGACATAGTAGAATTAAACTTAACCAAAACAATTTTTCATCCATTGTACGTATAAAATAGTTTTTTTTTTCTTTACGACTCTCTATTCGATTCTTTAACGGTCTGCCAGTCACAAAGACAAAATTAACAGTGATAATAAAATAAAATAAATAATTTAAAAATAAATACTAAAATCACATCCTTACCTCCCCAACTTAATTTAAACATTNATATAAAATAGTTTTTTTTTTCTTTACGACTCTCTATCCGGTTCTTTAACGTCTGCCAGTCACAAAGACAAAATTAACAGTGATAATAAAATAAAATAAATAATTTAAAAATAAATACTAAAATCACATCCTTACCTCCCCAACTTAATTTAAACATTATCTGAAATGTAACAATAGTAATAGTTAATATTGATATGGAAACCCGACAATCTTTTGTCATTTCACCGATTGAGATTTCTAACTGTACTTAGGAGATACTCTGTCAAATAAATTATAATTCATTAGTAATTTTATAGAGATTTAAGCAATAATTTACTTTTCAGAGGATATAAATAGGATCAAAAAGTTGTACAACAGTTATTTCTTGAGTAAATCCATCATAATATAGTTTAAATCTTTGACCATTGACTTTAAAGATATTTCCAGTTAATGAATTTTCAATTTCAATTGCTCCATAGTTAAAAACTTGTTTGACAATGTAAGGACATGTCCATCTTGATCTTAATTTTCTAGGAAATAAACGAAGTTTTGCATTATATAATAACACTTTTTGAGATGGTTCAAAAGATTTTCGCATGATATTTTTATCATGAAAAATTTTTGTTCTTGATTTTGCAATTTTTGAATTTTCATAAGCTTCATTTCTTAATTCTTCTAATTCACTTATTTGAAGTTTACAAGCTATTCCAGCTTTGTCTATATCAAAATTCATCATTTTAATTGCCCAATACGCTCGATGTTCTAATTCTATAGGCAAGTGACATAGTTTTTCATATACTAACCGATAAGGAGACATCCCTAAAATAGTTTTATATGCAGTACGGTAAGCCCAAAGCGCATCGGTCAATCTTAAGGACCAATCTTTACGATCTGGATTTACTGTTTTTTCTAAAATATATTTTATCTCCCTATTAGCTAATTCAACTTGTCTACTTGTCTGTGGATGGTATGGAGTGGATATCTTATGTGAAATTGAGTATTTTTTCATAAGATTTTCAAAAATTTTATTACAAAAATGTAATCCACCATCACTTATAATGGTTCGAGGACTTCCAAATTTGGACAAAATATTTTCTTTCAAAAACTTGATCACCATTTTGTGATCATTATTTCTTCATAGAATTGCCTCTACCTATTTTGAGACATAGTCGACTGCAACCAAAATATACAGATATCCAAAAGATGGGAAAAATGCACCCATAAAATTGATGCCCCAACAATAAAAAATTTTGATAATTAAAATATGGTTTAAAGGCATCATATTTCTTTTTGAAATATTTCCCATTCTTTGGCATCTGTCACAATTTAAACACAATATATAAACATCTTTAAAAAGAGTTGGCCAATAAAATCCACACTGCAAAATTTTAGCAGTTGTTTTCTTTGAAATAAAATGACCTCCACAAGCTTCGAAATGACAAAACTGAATTACCTGACCTATTTCATGATTAGATACACAACGCCTTATAATTTGATCTTTACAATATTTAAACAGATAAGGATCTTCCCAGAAAAAAGTTACGTACCTCACTTAGAAATTTATTTCTATCAAACCAAGTATAATTAGAGGGAATAGTACCAGTAGCTAGATAATTGGCTATATCTACAAACCATGGTAATTCTGTTACTGCTAATAGTTGTTTGTCTAGAAAGGTTTCTCTAATCGGAGTTGGCTCTTTTTTTATTTCATAGTTTAATCTTGACAAGTGATCAGCTACCACATTTTCTACTNGATAATTGGCTATATCTGCAAACCATGGTAATTCTGTTACTGCTAATAGTTGTTTGTCTAGAAAGGTTTCTCTAATCAGAGTTGGTTCTTTTTTTATTTCATAGTTTAATCTTGACAAGTGATCAGCTACCACATTTTCTACTCCTTTCTTATCATTGATGATTAAATCAAATTCTTATAGTAATAATATCCAACGCACAAGACGTGGTTTAGCATCTTTTTTAGTAAGTAAGTATTTTAAAGCTGCATGATCAATAAATACAACAATTGATGATCCAACTACATATGAATGAAATTTATCTAATGCAAATACAACAGCAAGTAATTCTTTCTCTGTGGTTGACTAGTCCATTTGTGTATCATTTAGAGTTTTACTTGCATACTAGATAACATAAGGTTTTTTCTCTTTTCTTTGCCCAAGTACAGCTCTTACTGCATAATCACTTGAATCACACATTATTTCAAAAGGTAACGACCAATCAGGCGGTTGCATGATAGGTGCAGAAATAAGCATGTTTTTTAATCTATCAAAAGCTACTTGACAGGTTGCATTCCATTCAAATATTATAGCCTGACATAACAGATTACATATACGCTTGGCTATTAAACTAAAATTTTTTATAAATCTTCTGTAAAATCCTGCATGACCTAGAAATGAGTGAATATCTTTTACTGTTTTTGGTGAAGGCAGGTTAGGTATAAGATCAAATTTTAATTTATCCACTTCAATTCCTTTTTTAGACACTATATGACCTAAGACAATACCTTATGTAACCATGAAATAACATTTTTTATAATTTAATACAAGGGTTGTTTCTTCACATCAAATAAGCACTTTTTCTAGATTTTATAGACATATATGAAATGAATTCCCATATATTGAAAAATTATCCACAAAGACTTCTAGATATCGTTCTACCATATCACTGAATATACTTAACATACAATGCTAAAAGGTAGCTGGTGCAATACATAGTCCAAAAGGCATTCTTTTGATGCAAAAGTGCCAAAAGGACATGTAAATGTAGTTTTTTCTCGATNCTAGACATATATGAAATGAATTCCCATATATTGAAAAATCATCCACAAAGACTTCTAGATATCATTCTACCATATCACTGAATATACTTAACATACAGTGCTAAAAGGTAGCTGGTGCAATACATAGTCCAAAAGGCATTCTTTTGATGCAAAAGTGCCAAAAGGACATGTAAATGTAGTTTTTTCTCGATCATCTATTGCAATTTCAATTTGATTATAACCATAGTATCCATCTAGAAAGCAATAATATGCATGACCACTTATTCTTTCTAAGACTTGGTCAAGAAAAGGCAATGGAAAGTGATATTTTCTGGTTAGTAAATTTAGCTTTCGATAGTCAATACATACACGCTAGCCTGTGACAGTACGCATTGGAATTAATTCATTTTCTTTATTCTGTATTACAGTAATACTAGATTTTTTTGGGACTACTTGTGTAGGACTAACCCCTTTACTATCGGATATAGGATAGATAATATTTGCATTTAATAGTTTAAGTACTTCATTGCGAACGACCTCTTTTAAGTGCGAATTTAATCTTCGTTGCATTTGATGAGACGGTTTAGTATTTTCTTCTAAATATATACAATTAGTACACATCAGTGGGCTTATACCTTTTATATTATCTATTGTCCATCCAAGAACACTTTGATGATTTTTCAATACTTTTATTAAATCTTTTTCTTGACTTTCAAATAAATTTGATGATATGATTGCAGGATGAATTTCATTTTTTTCCAGAAAAACACATTTCAGATTGATTGGAAGNCATTTAATAGTTTAAGTACTTCATTGCGAACGACCTCTTTTAAGTGCGAATTTAATCTTCGTTGCATTTGATGAGATGGTTTAGTATTTTCTTCTAAATATATACAATGAGTACACATCAGTGGGCTTATACCTTTTATATTAGCTATTGTCCATCCAAGAAAACTTTGATGATTTTTCAATACTTTTATTAAATCTTTTTCTTGACTTTCAAATAAATTTGATGATATGATTGCAGGATGAATTTCATTTTTTTCCAGAAAAACACATTTCAGATTGATTGGAAGTGGTTTTAAATCCAGCTTAAAGATCTTGACATTGGATTCTACATATTTAGGCAACAGGTTTTCACATTTTGGATTTTCTAGATTTTCTGATTCATTTTCAGATACAGATTTTACTGTGTATAAATCTTTCTCCAGAAAAAAATTTTCAAAAAACTTTTGAGTTAATGTTTCAACACAATTTATTTCATGCACTTCATCTTCTTCTCTAGGTTGTTTATCACTATTAAAAACATTTAGTTCCAAGGTCATATTTCCAAATGAAAGTTTCATGATTCCATTTTTACAATTAATCAAAGCATTTGATGTAGCTAGGAATGGTCAACCTAGAATCAATGGTATATATGCAGATTCATAATAATTTGGTTCTGTGTCTATAACGATAAAATTTGCTGAAAAATAGAATTGATCAACTTGGACAATAACATCTTCCATAGTTCCTCGTGAAATTTTTATTGATCGGTCTGCTAATTGTAATGTGATATTGGAAGGTTTTAGTTCACTTAATCCTAATTGTGTATAGACTGAATATAATATTAAATTACAACTGGATCCAAGATCTAGCAGAGCTTCTTTGATTTGAAAATTTTCAATGATGCATGAGACTGTAGGACAACCCGAATCTTTGTACTTAAGAAGAGTATCATGTTGTATTATAGTATTAACTTGTTTAGTTAGAAATGCCTTATTTGGTACATTTGTTCTTCTTTTTATTGTGCAAAGATCTTTTAAAAACTTTGCATAAGCTGAAACTCATTTTATTGCATCTAACAAACGAATGTTGATCTTGACTTGTTTGAATAGTCCAAAAATTTTAGATTGATCTTTTGAGGAAAAGGTAAAGGAATAGGACATGGTATTTGTGGTAGTTTTTCAATTGAAGGTTCAGGCTCAAGTGGTTCATTAACAGGAATTTCTTTACGTATGTCCATTGAAATTTTTGGTTTAATAGTTTTGTCAATGATTTTTTCACTTCTTAGTGTTGTGATCGCTTGTACTTGACTTGGAAAAGCTTCAAATGACACAGNCTCCAGAAAAAAATTTTCAAAAAACTTTTGAGTTAATGTTTCAACACAATTTATTTCATGCACTTCATCTTCTTCTCTAGGTTGTTTATCACTATTAAAAACATTTAGTTCCAAGGTCATATTTCCAAATGAAAGTTTCATGATTCCATTTTTACAATTAATCAAAGCATTTGATGTAGCTAGGAATGGTCAACCTAGAATCAATGGTATATATGCAGATTCATAATAATTTGGTTCTGTGTCTATAACGATAAAATTTGCTGAAAAATAGAATTGATCAACTTGGACAATAACATCTTCCATAGTTCCTCGTGAAATTTTTATTGATCGGTCTGCTAATTGTAATGTGATATTGGAAGGTTTTAGTTCACTTAATCCTAATTGTGTATAGACTGAATATAATATTAAATTACAACTGGATCCAAGATCTAGCAGAGCTTCTTTGATTTGAAAATTTTCAATGATGCATGAGACTGTAGGACAACCCGAATCTTTGTACTTAAGAAGAGTATCATGTTGTATTATAGTATTAACTTGTTTAGTTAGAAATGCCTTATTTGGTACATTTGTTCTTCTTTTTATTGTGCAAAGATCTTTTAAAAACTTTGCATAAGCTGAAACTCATTTTATTGCATCTAACAAACAAATGTTGATCTTGACTTGTTTGAATAGTCCAAAAATTTTAGATTGATCTTTTGAGGAAAAGGTAAAGGAATAGGACATGGTATTTGTGGTAGTTTTTCAATTGAAGGTTCAGGCTCAAGTGGTTCATTAACAGGAATTTCTTTACGTATGTCCTTTGAAATTTTTGGTTTAATAGTTTTGTCAATGATTTTTTCACTTCTTAGTGTTGTGATCGCTTGTACTTGACTTGGAAAAGCTTCAAATGACACAGCATTAGCTTGACTCTAACTTTATGTAGGTTTAGGTTGAGATGGAAACTTGCCGTTTTCTGGTATACAGATAGACTGAGTCAATTTAGCTAGATGATTTTTAATATCGTCAATACTCTTAGAAGTTTGAACTTTAAAATCATTAAAAGCTTGTGTTGTTTGAGTGTTAAAATTCATTTGAATTTACATAAATTGATTCATAGTATCTTCTGGAGTTTTTCTTTGTGGGGGCTGATATGGTTGATAATTTTGTTGATTTTGCGGTTGTGGTGAACCTTGTGTTTGATTTGTGGGTTGTGTATTTCTCCAACTAAAATTCGGATGGTTTGTCCATCTTGGATTGTAAGTTTCAGAATATGGATTCAGATAAGGCTTATTATTATAAGTTTGAATAGCATTAGATTGTTCAATTAAGACTTTTTTCAATGCAGGTATAGTTGGACACTCTGTTGTAAGATGTCCTGACAACACACAAATTTAACATATTTGATCGATAGTTGGAATGACAAATACTTGTTTTATTTTCTTCATCTCTAAAACTTCTAATTTTCATGATAAACTTGCCATTTTAGCTCTTAGATCATCATCATCTTTTGACACATATTTTCCTCTTTTGGATGTAGATGGCTTATTTTCTATTATCTTTGAAGAAGTTGAGTCCCACATCTGAGAAATCTCAGAAATAGTATCAAAAAATTGAAATGCTTCTTCAGGATTTTTACTCATAAATTCCCAATGCGCCATCATTTCAACAAATTGTCGCATTGCAGGTGGAAGAGCATCATAGAAAAAACCAACTAAAGTCTAGTTTTCAAATGCATGATGTGGACAAGCTTGAAGAAGATCTTTAAATCTTTCCCAACATTGATAAAAAGTTTTCCTTTCTTTTACAGAAAATTTCATTATTTGACGTCTTAATGTATTTGTACGATGTACAGGAAAATACTTTTTAAAGAACTCAACTTGTAAAGCTTGCCAGTTTGTGATTGAATTAGCTCTTAAAGAGCTAAGCCACTTTTTTGCTTTATCTTTTAAAGAAAAAAAAAATAGTTTTAGTCTAACTATTTCAGAATTATCTTGCAATGTTCCACAGACTTCTTCAAATTCTTTCATATGAACATAAGGGTTTTCACTTTCTAGACCATGGAACTGTGGTAATAATTGTATTGTTCCTGGGTTAATATTAAGATTTGGAGCATCTAGTGGAAAAGCAAAGCATGACATGACATTAGTTCGTGTAGGATGTAGACATTCTCTTAATGGTCGAATATTTAGAAATACTTCTTGTTCTCTAGGTTGTTCTTCCCTAGGTACGTTTCTAGCCATACTTAATTCAAATGATTCTTGAGTAGATGAAGATGATGAAGACGAATGAGATGATTGATTTACAGGTCCTACAGATGAATGAACATACATATACTATTTAAAAAGAAAATACACATTATATACATATAATACAACTAAACAACTTTTGTATTTTATCTAATTTCAAATTACCGTAACTCCACGAAAACGGCACCAAAAACTTGATTCGCACTTTTTAGTGATCGGATTAATATTATACACCCAAGTATAAGTGGTCGAATTATAATTTTCTCGATTTTCAGTCCAAGTATCGATCCCACAAATAGTTTTAATAATTTGGAAACGAAATAAAATAGTTAAGTTGCTAATTCGAATAGGACAACATGTGATAGCTTGTGATGTGAGCTTAGATTGATAACTAGTCTAAGTGAATAGTTATGTGCAGATAGAGTAAGACAATAATAAAAAGTATCCTTCAGTTCAAGGATCCCATATGCGTTATATCATTAAATACTAGAAATGCTACCTTATAACAATCAACTTCCATGTTAATGGCAAGTTGACTGGTAGGTCTGATGTATATAAACCATCACACCGCAACGTCTTGGGTTAGCTGGTGGTAGCCATGACAACTTATTAATCCAAGCAAACCAGACGGACAAGCCATTCATGAGGAATACTTGAATTATTCATTTTTCTTCATAATAGTAGGTGCATACATAATAAACCATAACACGTCCACTTCTTAGGTCAACCGGTGGTAGTAGTCATAACACAGCAACTTCTTAGGTTAGGTGGTTATAGATATGTCAATTGACTAATCCAAGCAAATCGAAAGGACAAGCCATTCATGAGGAATACTTGAATTATTCATTTGACTATTTTTGTGATACATTTATATCAGTTAAACATCTTCAGTGTTCTGGTGAAGGACTAGTCATACCGATAGGAATGTCGTGGTTGTTAGACTAGTAATATTATCCTTTATACCAGTGAAACGATCTAAGTAATCCAGAAGGACAAGTCATTCATGAGGATCACTTAGGCCATTCATCTGATAGTTATATATATATATAAGTTAAACCCTAATAACCCAAAAGGATCATTTAGGTTTTGTACCATGCATCAGTTAACATCCTCAGTGTTCCGGTGAAGGACTAGCCATACCGATAGGAATGCCGTGGTTGTTTTACTAGCAGGTTGATGATGCACTGATGGCATACTTCCAAGTATAACATCGAAAGTACGTATATCACTGTATCATGCATGAAGTATATAATATATAGATATATAAATATATGAAATATCAGCATTTCCATAATTTAACTAGTATTATACATATGCTTACCTCTCACTGAAGGATATACGGAACTACTCACGCCCCATTGCTACAGACAAGCAAGGAGTGTAGGCAGTTTTTATTATAACTAATATTAAAATACATAATCTAAAATATCTTTCACAAGGAACAACTGAAACACAATCACCTTTATTATCAGTTAAGAAAAAAAAGTGATGGCAGTTCAACTATCCGACTAGAAAGATACAACAGCAATGTAAAAGTATAAAGTTTAGACTAAAGTGCATCACGGACTGGATCGTTTTGCAACATTTCTTTTTCTCTTTCTCTTTTCTCTTTCTCTTTTCTTTTTTTTCCTTCTCTTTTCCCTCTTGGTTCTGACCAGCTAAAGTCTAAAGACATACATGGCTATTTATAGCCATCTGCAGAAGCAAGAGGTGGAAGACATGAAGATAGGCAACAAGGTGACCATCCGAATCACCACTGTCCAGATGGTGGAGCTTTGCTGGAATTGCAACATGCACTATGATGACTCTTCATTTGATTTAATTACACTTTAGCCTTTGTATTTTCAAGCTTTCATACTTTGCTCCTTATGTTCTGTAGTAATTCTGCATTAAACCTGCAAATTGTAAACATAACACACATAAAACCCTAATTATCACACAAACCCTAAGTGACTTTAATTGCTAGTTTTTAGTTATTTTATCACACTAATTTGACTTTATTATTGTTTTAATTTATATATCATTTTGGGCTAATCACCTTCCGGAAGGTTTTACCATGGACTGCCTTTTCACGATCAAAACCTTCCGGAAGGTTTGGCCTACTGGAATGAAACCTTCCAGAAGGTTTTGCTTACTAGTTTCTTCATTTAACTATCCCTGCACAAACCTTCTGGAAGGTTTCTATCGACCTTCCTAAAGGTTTTGCTCAGATTGCCCAGACAACCTACAACTCAACTCTGTAACTTGGGGGTCCTATTTACACTTCTCCAACAAGTTCCCTGACATCCCGTACACCTTCACATTCCTCCCCTCACCTCTACTTGGACTTGGATGACTTATGCATTTATGAGGAGGAGAGAGAAGAGGTATGGCAAGAGAGAAAGGCTAGGTTTGTCCTAGCCTACACCAACCCATCCCTATCAGCCCCCTTTTGGTGGAAGGCCTACCACAAACCTATGGGAGCTCTCCATGGATGTTTTTGGCAAGGACATACACCATTATTCAACATTATTCAATATACATTATAATATAGAGAGAGAGAGAGTCCAAGGAAGAAGATGAATAGTGCTAGAGAGAGAAGTTAATATTTTTACATTTTCTTCAATACATTGTCTTGTAATCTCTTGTAAGGATCTTTGAATCTTTGTTTAAAATCTTTAATGTCATTTATTGCAAGTCCATTTCATGTTTAATCCCCTATTCTAGCTTTCACCATTAATGCATTCAAGTTTTCATCTCAAGGCTTTTCAAATGGGTAGAAAATGCACTTTTTTTTGTAGTTTTGTGTTTTCTTACATTAGTTTAAGTTCCAAGCTTCATTTCTTACAATGTCTCTTCATTTTGTTTATGTTCTTGCTTTCATTATGAGTAGCTAAGCTTTTAAGTTGGCTAATCCAAGGGAGACCTCCTCTTGGGTATGCCATTTCAACTCATTTTCTTTCCTCCTCTCTATGTACGATGGTTCAATTTGACTAGGTTGAGTGTGGATGTGATTATGAGTCTTTGATATCCCATAGACTTGTCATAGGTTATGCTTGGATCCTCACTTCCATCTCGTCCTTCACTTCCCATGAATCAATCGAGTATCTAGGCACTATTGTAGGAAGGTCTCGAGTTAACTTGGCATTCCCATCAAGGTGAACGTTACAAATCACAACCCTCAAACAACAAAAGATTTTTACACTTTTTCATTTACCAAAATCACCTTCAACATGATTCACCTCCTTCCCTGAGCAGACAACCCTGGAATACTTTTCCAAGTAAAACATGACACTCAAAAGACTTCTTACGCTTGGGGAGCACTTTTGTACACACACACACACACACATTTCATTCATTCCACCACACATCCATTTTCCCATTACTTGCATTGAACCCGAGTGAGAGTGACACTCACCTACTTACATACGCCATATACACATTGAGGGTTCATGTTAGGAAATTAGGGAAGACAATGGAAACCATCAAGCATTTTTGGAGCCATTGCCGGGGAGGGCAAGGCGTTGAATCAAGAAGGTAATTTTCGGGCAACAGAGGTAAGTCCCATGATTTTCATTATGGGCTAAGGTACGTTGATCCTTGTACATACTTCTGTTGTTTATATTTTCATTTATAGATAGTTTGTTGCATATGGGGACGGGTTGAACAAAATTGATTGGTTAGACAACCCCTAGGCCCCTACATGAATATTGACCAAGACCCACCCAAGGATGCAGGTGATAATTTTGAGAATGTAGGTGCAAATCCAAGCATGCAAAGGGGGTGGGGGAGGACAAGTACCTAGAATGACCAATCCACAAATGCAATTTTCCCCTCTCGTGAATAAAGGGAACAACATCCACATTGAGCCTCCGGCGAGATCAATGAAGGATTACCTTCAACCTACACGAAGCACCACACCCTCATGCATCCTTTTGCCGGTCCAAGCTCTTCTCTTCCTAGTTAAGCCAGGGATAATGCATCTCCTTCCCACGTTCCATAGAATTGAAAGGGAGAACTCCTATTTGCACATAAAAGAATTTGAGGAAATAGTTGTAACCTTCATCACCAATCATGGAATGGAAGATATAGCTAGGATGAAATTGTTTCCTTTTTCCTTGAAAGATAAGGCAAAAACGTGGCTTAATTCCTTGAAGCCTTGATCCATCACATCTTGGAATCAAATGCTCTCCGAGTTTTTAAACAAATTTTTCCTGGTGCCTAAATCCACCACTTTAAAAAAACAAATTCAAAGCTTTTCAATGAAGTCAAATGTGCAATTCTACCAATGTTGAGATCGGTACAAGGAATTACTACAATCCATTCCACACCATGGCTTTGAACTATGGAAATTGGTGAGTTTTGTTTATGAAGGAATCATACCGGGCCATAGACAGTTCATCAACATGATGTGCAATGGAGAGTTTTTGAACAAAGATCTTAATGAGGCNGCTTTGAACTATGGAAATTGGTGAGTTTTGTTTACGAAGGAATCATACCGGGCCATATACAGTTCATCAACATGATGTGCAATGGAGAGTTTTTGAACAAAGATCTTAATGAGGCCTTAGAATACTTTGATACAATTGCACAGAAAACATTATTATGGGACATTACAGATCCCACCGATGTACTAAGGTCTTCTCCTCAAGGGAGTAGTCAAGCTAATGGGGGAGGGATATATGACTTGAGGGACTGGGAAGACTTGCTTTAAAAAAATTTTAAGTTGTCTAGGAAATTTGAGAGTCTTGAGGTTAATAGGAGACATGAGGTGACCAATGTTTCAAAGACCGAGGAGTCTTGCTTGATTTGTGAGTGTGGAACATTCCATATCAAAATGCCCTAACATTCTGGCACTTAAGAAAGTGTACAATGAGCAAGTTAATGCCTTTAATCAATTGAGGCAATCATTCTCTCCAAATTCAAACACTTACAATTCGGGTTGGAGCAATCACCTNCTCTTCTCTTTTCCCTCTTGGTTCTGACCAGCTAAAGTCTAAAGACATACATGGCTATTTATAGCCATCTGCAGAAGCAAGAGGTGGAAGACATGAAGATAGGCAACAAGGTGACCATCCGAATCACCACTGTCCAGATGGTGGAGCTTTGCTGGAATTGCAACATGCACTATGATGACTCTTCATTTGATTTAATTACAATTTAGCCTTTGTATTTTCAAGCTTTCATACTTTGCTCCTTATGTTCTGTAGTAATTCTGCATTAAACCTGCAAATTGTAAACATAACACACATAAAACCCTAATTATCACACAAACCCTAAGTGACTTTAATTGCTAGTTTTTAGTTATTTTATCACACTAATTTGACNGAAAGGACAAGCCATTCATGAGGAATACTTGAATTATTCATTTGACTATTTTTGTGATACATTTATATCAGTTAAACATCTTCAGTGTTCTGGTGAAGGACTAGTCATACCGATAGGAATNATACCAAAGTCACTACCAAGGCCAAGGGCAAGCTTCTAGCTCTCAATACCCTCGGTCTAAGCTGCAAGGGTATTCACAAAACCCAGCTTCACAAAATTTCTCCTAAGGTTCACCTCCACAAAATTTTAATCAACAAGGACCATCCAATTCATCCANTTACCAAAGTCACTACCAAGGCCAAGGGCAAGCTTCTAGCTCTCAATACCCTCGGTCTAATCTGCAAGGGTCTAATCTCCTAAGGTTCACCTCCACAAAATTTTAATCAACAAGGACCATCCAATTCATCCACATACCAACCTCCTCACAAAAGGAGTTTGGAGGATGTGGTTCATTCCTTTATTCAAAGCTAGACTACCATCCACAATCAAAATGCCATAGCTTTTAATAACATTCAAACCTAACTCACAAAAATTACCAATCACATAAGTCTATCAAAACAAGAGAAGGGGAAATTCTCCACTCAACCCCAAGAGAACCTTAAGGGCCAACATGTGATTGAGTCATCTGAGCCCANCGATAGGAATGCCGTGGTTGTTTTACTAGCAGGTTGATGATGCACTGATGGCATACTTCCAAGTATAACATCGAAAGTACGTATATCACTGTATCATGCATGAAGTATATAATATATAGATATATNTATAGCTTTTAATAACATTCAAACCTAACTCACAAAAATTACCAATCACATAGGGCTATCAAAACAAGAGAAGGGGAAATTCCCCACTCAACCCCAAGAGAACCTTAAGGGCCAACATGTGATTGAGTCATCTGAGCCCACCAAAGAGAGTTGTGAGCAACTCAAGGAGGCCACCACCCTTCGAAGTGGCAAACAAATTGATAGAACTATTTTGCCAAAAGTCTCTCCTAATGCCACATTGCCATAAGAGAAAGAAACCAAGGGTGACACCGAGGGGGTGAGGTGAGTGATGAGGTGGGTGAGAAAGAAAAATTGATTGATGAAAGTGGTCTTGTTTCCCCCATAACTGCTCCTTTTCCCAATCACTTGAAGCCACTAGTCAAGGTGGCTAATTATTCTGATATCATTGAAATGTTCAAGCAGGTGAAAATAAACATTCCACTCCTCGACGCAATAAAGCAAATTCCATCTTGTGTAAAGATCTTGAAAGACTTATGCATAGTGAAGAGGAGGCCAATGTTCACAAGAAAGCATTCCTCACCGAGCAAGTGAGCTCAATTTTGAGGACAAACACCCCTCCAAAGTTTAAAGACCTCGGCTACCCTACCATTGACATAACAATCTCCAAATTTTAAAGACCCCGACTTCCCTACCATTGCCATAACAATTGGGAATTTTCAAGTGGCGCAAGTACTCCTTGATTTGGGGGCTAGTGTGAACCTCCTTCCGTACTCTGTGTACCAACAACTCTAGCTCAAAGAATTGAAGCCTACTCCAATCATGCTTTAATTGGCGGACCATAGTATCTGAACATCAAGGGGAGTAGTTAAGGATGTTTTAGTGCAAGTTGATAAGTTTTACTTTCCTTTTGACTTTATTGTGCTTGAAACTCACCCGGTTGTAAATCTTAACTCCCAAATCCCCGTTATACTTGGTAGACCTTTTCTTGCCACATCTAATGTTGAAATTAATTATAGGAATGGTCTTATAAAGCTAGCATTTGGGAACATGACTATGGATCTTAATGTTTTCAACTTGTCCAAGCAACTGGGTGATGATGAGGAGGTGCATGAAGTCAGTAGGATTGACACTTTGATGGAAGAACACCTGGAGCTTTTGGGTATCTTGAAAGTTGAGGAGGAGAGTCTTGATATGAAAGAGGTTGATGAGAGAGNGTCCAAGCAACTAGGTGATGAGGAGGAGGTGCATGAAGTCAGTAGGATTGACACTTTGATGGAAGAACACCTGGAGCTTTTGGGTATCTTGAAAGTTGAGGAGGAGAGTCTTGATATGAAAGAGGTTGATGAGAGAGAGGAATTGGAGAGTTTGAAAGGGGTAGAAAAGTGGACCCCTGCATTTGAGTAGCTCCCACACTAAGACAAGAAGATTTTTCCATCATAGCCCAATTTGAAATTGAAACCACTACCATCTCATCAGAAGTATGCATATCTTGGGGAGGACAGGACCTTTCCGGTGGTGATTATCTCAACCTTAGATGCAAAGCAAGAAGAAGATCTCTTGAAAGTGTTGAGAAGGCATAAAGGGGCTATTGGTTGGATAATTGCTGACATCAAGGGGATAAGCCCCCCTCATTTGCACACACCGTATTTATCTTGAAAATGACTCCAAACTGTCTCGANAAGCCCAATTTGAAATTGAAACCACTACCATCTCATCAGAAGTATGCATATCTTGGGGAGGACAAGACCTTTCCGGTGGTGATTATCTCAACCTTAGATGCAAAGCAAGAAGAAGATCTCTTGAAAGTGTTGAGAAGGCATAAAGGGGCTATTGGTTGGATAATTGCTGACATCAAGGGGATAAGCCCCCCTCATTTGCACACACCGTATTTATCTTGAAAATGACTCCAAACTGTCTCGACAACCACAAAGAAGATTGAACCCAATCATGAAGGATGTGATGAGGGACAAGGTGCTAAAATTACTTGACATGGGCATCATTTTTCTGATTGCTAATAGTAAGTGGGTTAGCCCCATGCAAGTAGTACCCAAGAAATTGGGAGTCACTATGGTGGCAAATNCTCCACTCAACCCCAAGAGAACCTTAAGGGCCAACATGTGATTGAGTCATCTGAGCCCACCAAAGAGAGTTGTGAGCAACTCAAGGAGGCCACCACCCTTCGAAGTGGCAAACAAATTGATAGAACTATTTTGCCAAAAGTCTCTCCTAATGCCACATTGCCATAAGAGAAAGAAACCAAGGGTGACACCGAGGGGGTGAGGTGAGTGATGAGGTGGGTGAGAAAGAAAAATTGATTGATGAAAGTGGTCTTGTTTCCCCCATAACTGCTCCTTTTCCCAATCACTTGAAGCCACTAGTCAAGGTGGCTAATTATTCTGATATCATTGAAATGTTCAAGCAGGTGAAAATAAACATTCCACTCCTCGACGCAATAAAGCAAATTCCATCTTGTGTAAAGATCTTGAAAGACTTATGCATAGTGAAGAGGAGGCCAATGTTCACAAGAAAGCATTCCTCACCGAGCAAGTGAGCTCGATTTTGAGGACAAACACCCCTCCAAAGTTTAAAGACCTCGGCTACCCTACCATTGACATAACAATCTCCAAATTTTAAAGACCCCGACTTCCCTACCATTGCCATAACAATTGGGAATTTTCAAGTGGCGCAAGTACTCCTTGATTTGGGGGCTAGTGTGAACCTCCTTCCGTACTCTGTGTACCAACAACTCTAGCTCAAAGAATTGAAGCCTACTCCAATCATGCTTTAATTGGCGGACCATAGTATCTGAACATCAAGGGGAGTAGTTAAGGATGTTTTAGTGCAAGTTGATAAGTTTTACTTTCCTTTTGACTTTATTGTGCTTGAAACTCACCCGGTTGTAAATCTTAACTCCCAAATCCCCGTTATACTTGGTAGACCTTTTCTTGCCACATCTAATGTTGAAATTAATTATAGGAATGGTCTTATAAAGCTAGCATTTGGGAACATGACTATGGATCTTAATGTTTTCAACTTGTCCAAGCAACTAGGTGATGAGGAGGAGGTGCATGAAGTCAGTAGGATTGACACTTTGATGGAAGAACACCTGGAGCTTTTGGGTATCTTGAAAGTTGAGGAGGAGAGTCTTGATATGAAAGAGGTTAATGAGAAAGAGGAATTGGAGAGTTTGAAAGGGGTAGAAAAGTGGACCCCTGCATTTGAGTAGCTCCCACACTAAGACAAGAAGATTTTTCCATCAAAGCCCAATTTGAAATTGAAACCACTACCATCTCATCAGAAGTATGCATATCTTGGGGAGGACAGGACCTTTCCGGTGGTGATTATCTCAACCTTAGATGCAAAGCAAGAAGAAGATCTCTTGAAAGTGTTGAGAAGGCATAAAGGGGCTATTGGTTGGATAATTGCTGACATCAAGGGGATAAGCCCCCCTCATTTGCACACACCGTATTTATCTTGAAAATGACTCCAAACTGTCTCGACAACCACAAAGAAGATTGAACCCAATCATGAAGGATGTGATGAGGGACAAGGTGCTAAAATTACTTGACATGGGCATCATTTTTCTGATTGCTAATAGTAAGTGGGTTAGCCCCATGCGAGTAGTACCCAAGAAATTGGGAGTCACTATGGTGGCAAAATGAGGACAATGAGCTTATTCCAACAAGAGTGATCACGGGGTGAAGAGTGTGCATTGATTACTTCAAGCTCAACTTATGCACAAGGAAAGACCACTTCCCATTGCCATTCCTTGATCAAGTGTTGGAACGAGTATCAGGGTATCTATTTTATTACTACTTAGATGGATACTCTGGCTACAATCAAATCGATATTGCATTGGAAGATCAGGAGAAGAGACCTTCACTTATCCCTACAATACTTTTACCTATCGACCCATGCCTTTTGGGCTATGTAATGCTCCGAGATCTTTCAATGTTGCATGATGAGAATCTTCAGTGATATGGTGGAGAGGATAATAGAGGTTTTTATGGATGATTTCTCTGTATTTGGGGATTCTTTCAATGGTTGTTTGAAGAATTTGGAGAGGGTTCTTGAAAGATGCGAGGAGAAAAGTTTAGTCTTGAATTGGGAGAAGTGTCACTTCATGGTGACACAAGGAATTGTGCTTGAGCACATTGTTTAGGCAAAGGGGATATAAGTGGACAAATCAAAGGTTGAGGCCATCTCCAACCTCCCTACACCGGGAGTTGTCAAGGATATCAGGTCGTTTTTGGGCCATGCGGGTTTTTACCATCGCTTCATTAAAAATTTTAGTGCATTGGCCCAACCTCTGACCAATTTATTGTCAAAGGATGTCCCATTCGAGTGGTCAGATAATTATGAGGCATATTTTACAAAACTCAAAAACATGCTTACTACACCTCCAATTATGTGACCACCCAAGTGGGATATATCATTTGAGCTTATGTGCAACACGAGTAATTACGATAAATTTTGATCCTATATCATTGGTTCACCGATAATAGTCTATACTGATCACTCTACTTTAAGGTATCTATTGTCTAAGTAGGATGCCAAACCAAGGCTTATCAGCTGGATCCTCCTACTCCAAGAGTTTAATTTGACAATCAATGATAAGAAGGGAGTGGAAAATATGGTGGCGGATCATTTGTCGCAACTGGTGGTGCAAGAGGCTAATAAGCACATCCCTATCCCTAATTTCTTCCCTGATGAACATTTACTTTTCATTCATTTTGTGTGTCCTTGGTACACAAACATATGTAATTATCTTACAATAAGACAGATGCCATAACATTGGAGCCCGGAGGATAGAAGGAAGTTCATGGCAGACGTGAAGTATTTCTACTTCGACAACCCGTACCTATTCAAGTATTACACTGACCAAGTCATGTGGAGATGTGTACCAAAAAATGAATAGAGGAAAGTCCTTGCATTCTACCATTCACAGGCATTCGATGGTCATTTCTTAGCAAAGAAGACTTCGACAAAAATTCTACGGTCAGGTTTTTATTGGCCCTCTTTGATAAAGGATTGTATTTCATTTTGCAAAGAATGTGATAGATGCCAACGTTTGGGTAGTGTGACTTGAAGGAACATGATGCCCCTCTTCCATCTACCTGTTATATAAATATTTGATTGTTGGGGCATCGACTTCATATGTCTTTTTCCTATGTCGTTTGGCTATCTATACATTCTACTAGCAGTGGACTATGTGTCCAAATGGGTGGAGGCCATCCCAAACAAGACCAATGATCACCAAGTCATGGTCAAATTCTTGAAAGAAAATATCTTTTTGAGGTTCAGGATGCCTCGTGCTATGATAAGCGATGGCAAATCGCATTTCTGTACAATCCATTTGCATCTTTGATGCATAAATATGCCGTCACATATAAGGTGTCCACCGCATACCACCCACAAACAATGGTCAAGCCGAGTTGGCCAATCGGGAGATCAGAAATATTTTAGAAAAGACGGTGAATTCAAATAGAAAAGATTGGTCAACTAGATTAACCGATGTCCAATGGGCTTATCGCACTACCTATAAGATTGTCTTAGGCATGTCTCCCTATCGGCTCGTGTATAGAAAGGCTTTCCATCTACTAGTTGAGATGGAACATAAGGCCTATTGGGCCATTAAGACTTTGAATTTCAATTTGAGAATATGTCCATTTTTGTGGTCAAAATTCACCTTTCACATACATACATATTTTCATTCACAATAGTGCAAATTATGTGAAAAATTTGAAAATTTTTGTGAAATTACCTGAATATTGATCTATATTCCTTTATTAAGAGTGTTGTGAGTTGGGTGATACGTTGATCTTTGCTTTGAATTTTGAATACATGAGCACACTATAGAGGTTCATTCTATGCTTGACAATCATGTATGAGTTTGCTTTTAAACTCAACTGCATTGGCACCTTGAATGAGTAATTTTGGCAATTTACGGGTTGAGTTTGTATTTTAGTGCTTGACATGAATAGTAGAGATGAGTAAGAACCCATGAGAGCTTTAGTGNATATGAGTTTGCTTTTAAACTCAACTGCATTGGCACCTTGAATGAGTAATTTTGGCAATTTACGGGTTGAGTTTGTATTTTAATGCTTGACATGAATAGTAGAGATGAGTAAGAACCCATGAGAGCTTTAGTGTCAATCCTTTTTGGAGGGGACTTACATTTACTCAAAGAACAATTCTTCAAATTTCAAATTTGTTCAATAATCTCATTATGCTTGTATTGGTTAGGTGCATTTGTTTAGTGATTGACTTGTCTTGAAATGCAAAATGCTCCCCCATGCTTATCTAGAGGTGATCTTAGGCCATTTTTAAATATTTCGAGCCTTAGCCTTTTTCTTAAGAAAATATTATCCCTAGTGCCGTGATTGAGCCTTTATTGAAATTCGTTTCTATGCCATGCATTAGACCAAGCCAGTGAAAATGATAAATATCTACCTTACCTTGGTTGTTCCTAGAGCTGAATATGATTGATCATAAAAGAGAAGGAAGTATGGTGTGGAAACTCAAACAAAGGGATAAATGATGTTGAAACTCAAGGAGTTCATTGGTGAAAGAATAAAAATCCAAGAAAATGAATAAAAGGGGTGAGAAGAAGAAAAGAATGATCAAAAGAAAAGGAAAATGTTAAGGAATAGAAAGAAAAGAAGCAAAGGGTGTGGTGATGATGTAAGAATGAAAATCCCATGAAAAGAGAGTTGTTGTTGAAATAAAAGTCTTTAACTCAGAACAATCCGATTTGTTATACTATATCCTTCATTCCTTTTGCCTTAATATCACCCCAAGGCCCCATTATAACCCATGAAGTCATAAATGATCTAGAGAAGCATGGGAGACGCATACTTTTAAAGAAAAGAGAAGTTGGTTTGCTATATAGTGCCCTAGCATTCCTTTCATGAGATTATGTCAAGGCTGTTTCACTTTCATGTATAAACTTCATTTTTGGATTATATGTGAGAATATTTTATTTTGTGCACAAGATTTCATCTCACATATACACATGGAGAGCATGCTAGGATAGCATATGTGTGATTTATTGTTGAGAGACACCCTTGGTGAGGTTACATCGAAGCTTAATTTGGATAGCCAAAGAGAATGTGAATTCCATTGTGTAAATGCTTAAATCACTTATGCAATTGCACACACACATGAGTTTGAAAATGAATGTGTGTGTGCATACTTTAGACTAGTATTTAAAGCCATAGTGTTGCTCTTGTGTGTTTGGTTCGGTCAAGCGATCGACGTGTTAGGTAGCTCTTCACTTAAAGGATGGGGGAATATGGCTCAACTTTCGATATTTGTTTAGATTTAGGAATGCCCTTGTTATTTGAACTTATGTTTTGCATTTTCGGTATTCATGTTGATAGTTTAAATTAGAAATCCATGGTTTGTACTTTGAAAACATCAAAATCTTAAATCATGTTGCAATTTCAGAAATGACTTTGNTATGTTTTGCATTTTGGGTATTCATGTTGATAGTTTAAATTAGAAATCCATGGTTTGTACTTTGAAAACATCAAAATCTTAAATCATGTTGCAATTTCAGAAATGACTTTGGGCATGATCAACTAACTGTGGTTCATAAGTGTGGTTCAAGTTCTTGGTAGGATTGATGTCTTAGAAAGGGTGTTAAAATGTGTTGGAGATGAGAAAGGATGGATTGGATGTGAATTTTTGAAAAAAGGATTGGTTTTGCCTACTGGAATTTTTTACCCAGGCAGTAAGCAAAACCTTCTCGAAGGTTTCTGTAAACCTTCCTGAAGGTTTTGCCCAGAAACCTAAAAATGAGGGTTTTAAGTTGGATTTTTTTCAAAAAACTCTTCACATTTCCCCCAACTCAATTCATCCCAAACCCTCTCCTCTCTTCATACTCTTTTCTATTCTTCAAAACACTTCTCCCAAACTTCAAAATTTTGACTTCCTCTTAATTTGGGTTGGACTTTGAAGCATTTTAGCCAAAAATTATAAGTGTTCTCTTCAAGCCCTAAGTTTCCATTTTCCCCCAAATCACTCATCCTTTTTGATCTTCCCTAAACCAATTTAACTCCATTGCAATGGATAGGAGGAATGAGAGGACCATGAAGGTTTTTGAGCCTGTGGAGAGTCTTTTGATTATGATTTTGACTTTTCTCTCTTTGGGGGCACTATTGATGCTCATGGCCCGCACAAAGAGGATGGGCCTAAACTCTCCTCCACCCATGGGGTCTAGCTCTCGCAAGAGAAGTGGAGAGGGCCCAAGTGGCCAAGAGAGGCGAACCAAAGCTAATCATGATGCCCAGAGGCAGAGAATAGAGGAAAAGGGGGTGACATGCAAGAGGTATGTCAACAAGGCTTCTCTAGGACCTACAATGAGGTCGTGGAAATTATTGAACAACGGGGTTTGAAATTGTGGTTTAAGGAAGTCAAAGGGTATAACTTGGGCTTGTGTCGGGAATTCTTTAAAAATTTGTCGGTGTTTGGTGATAACGGGCAAGGGTTGAGGACAAATGTAAGGGGCAAAACATTTGAAGTGACCCCCGAGACAATAGCCACAGTGATGAGCTATAAGAGACCTCCCCCGACCACCCTGGTTTACCCACATAACGTGGATAGGGGTAGGACTCTCGCGAATTACGTGGCCCTCACCTATGAGGACCCAACCATGTTCAGGGGGACGATGTTGGTTGGGGGCTACAGGGTTATGAATAAGGTTCTCTATTATAACTTGATGTCCCGGGGTTCGGAGAAGAACCCAAACATTGAAAAATTGGCTCTCCTCCATGCTTTCATGACTAAGCTGCCAATGGATATAGTGTATTTCATTTGGTTGGAGCTGCGGGAGTTCACCACGACTGCAAAGCCAAAGTCAAACCTCCCCTTTGGTAGCCTTATCACCAAGCTCTGTGCTTAGGCCAAGGAGAAGATGTACACAAATGAAACACTGCTCCCCCTAGAGACTGGAGTTATAGGGAAATCTAGTAGTTAGAAAAGGGATGCTAGGACTAGAGGTGAGAGAGCTATGGCTCCAAGGGCACAACTATCAGATGTTGGGACGTCTTCTTCAGCACCTCCACCACCTGCACCTACCCCTACTCTGACTCGCACCATATCCCAGCGTTTAGATGCTCTAGAATACACCATGCATGGGCTCTTATTGATGGTGATGAGACTTTTTCAACACACATTCCCGGGTGAGCTTATCCCTAGAGGACCTCCACCACAGCCAGCTAGACCCTCAACCACAGCTCCGATGCCTTCAGTCACTGTTGAGGTAGACAACGATGACGAGGAGTCAGAGTCTGAGTTGGAGACCAAGGAAGAGGATGCTTTCGTCGAGGAGGATGATTGAAGAGTTTTTACATTTTGTTTTGAATTTTGGGTTTTACATAGTTAGGGTTCTTGTGTCGGCCAGTAGAAGTATCTCTTGGTTTCGGCCGTTTTGTTTTAGAACTTGAACCCACTGTAAAGAACTTTTTGAAATGATCAATGAAATACCACATTTGTCGTGTTTATCATTGTCCAAAGCTATTTGTGTAATTACAATATGATTTGTGTATTTTAAGTGTTTGGATGTTGATTGTGTGCATGCATGGATTTTAGTTATTTATAGCTTATGATTTCAAATAATGTTTGCTAGGGACTAGCAAAGCCCAAGTTGGGGGTNCCTTTGGTAGCCTTGTCACCAAGCTCTGTGCTTAGGCCAAGGAGAAGATGTACACAAATGAAACACTGCTCCCCCTAGAGACTGGAGTTATAGGGAAATCTAGTAGTTAGAAAAGGGATGCTAGGACTAGAGGTGAGAGAGCTATGGCTCCAAGGGCACAACTGTCAGATGTTGGGACGTCTTCTTCAGCACCTCGACCACCTGCACCTACCCCTACTCTGACTCGCACCATATCCCAGCGTTTAGATGCTCTAGAATACACCATGCATGGGCTCTTATTGATGGTGATGAGACTTTTTCAACACACATTCCCGGGTGAGCTTATCCCTAGAGGACCTCCACCACAGCCAGCTAGACCCTCAACCACAGCTCCGATGCCTTCAGTCACTGTTGAGGTAGACAACGATGACGAGGAGTCAGAGTCTGAGTTGGAGACCAAGGAAGAGGATGCTTTCGTCGAGGAGGATGATTGAAGAGTTTTTACATTTTGTTTTGAATTTTGGGTTTTACATAGTTAGGGTTCTTGTGTCGGCCAGTAGAAGTATCTCTTGGTTTCGGCCGTTTTGTTTTAGAACTTGAACCCACTGTAAAGAACTTTTTGAAATGATCAATGAAATACCACATTTGTCGTGTTTATCATTGTCCAAAGCTATTTGTGTAATTACAATATGATTTGTGTATTTTAAGTGTTTGGATGTTGATTGTGTGCATGCATGGATTTTAGTTATTTATAGCTTATGATTTCAAATAATGTTTGCTAGGGACTAGCAAAGCCCAAGTTGGGGGTGTGATTAGTACAAAAACATGACATATTTTGGATTCTAATATGCCCATTTTATAATTGCTTTTGTTGAGAATTGGGCAGAAAAGCTTTTAATTATCTCTTTGATGAAGTTTTGTGTAAATGTAGGTAAGAGGATGTAAATGATTCAAGTTAATCCCCCAATGAAGTGTTTGAAATCACTAAAAATGAGGGGTTGCTTAAAGGAAGGATTGGAGGATGAAGAAATCAAGAAAATTGCAAAATGGTTGAAAACCTTCCAGAAGGTTTAGCCTACTGGAATGAAACCCTCCAGAAGGTCTTGCCTACTGGTTTCTTCATTTAATTATTCATGCACAAACCTTCTAGAAGGTTTCTGTCGACCTTTTGAAAGGTTTTGCCCAGATTGCCCAGACAACCTGCAACTCAACTTTGCAACTTGAGGGTCCCACGTACACTTCTCCAACAAGTTCCCTAACATCCCTTACACATCCGCAGGCCTTCCCTCACCTCTACTTGGACTTGGATGGCTTGTGCATGTATGAGGAGGAGAGAGAAGAGGCATGGCAAGAGAGAAAGGCTAGGTTTGTCCTAGCCTACACCAACCCATCCCTATCAGCCCCGTTTTGGTGGAAGGCCTACCACTTGAGAGCTCTCCATGGACATTTTTGGCAAGGATATACACCATTTTTCAGCATTATTCAATATACATTATAATATATAGAGAGAGAGAGAGTCCAAGGAAGCAGATGAATAGTGCTAGACAGAGAAGTTAATATTTTTGCATTTTCTTCAATACATTGTCTTGTAATCTCTTGTAAGGATCTTTGAAGCTTTGTTTAAAGTCTTTAATGTCATTTATTGCAAGTCATTTTCAAGTTTAATCCTCTATTCTAGCTTTCACCATTAATGCATTCAAGTTTTCATCTCAAGGCTTTTCAAATAGGTAGAAAATGCACTTTTCTGTAGTTTTGTGTTTTCTTACATTAGTTTAAGTTCCAAGCTTCATTTCTTACAATGTCTCTTCATTTTGTTTATGTTCTTGCTTTCATTATGAGTAGCTAAACTTTTAATTTGGCTAATCCAAGGGAGACCTCCTCTTGGGTATGCCATTTCAACTCATTTCTTTCCTCCTCTCAGTGTACAATGGTTCAGTTTGACTGGGTTGAGTGTGGACGTGATTGTGAGTCTTTGATATCCCATAGACTTGTTAAAGGGTATGCTTGGATCCTCACTTCCATCTCGTCCTGCACTTCCCACGAATCAATCGAACATCTAGGCATTATTGGAGGAAGGTCTGAAGTTGACTTGGCATTTCCATTCGAGTGAACCTTACGGATTAGCCAACATTTGTTTTTCATTTCAAATACCATCAAGATACAAATCACAACCCTCAAAAAACAAAAGATTTTTACACTATTCCTTTTACCAAAATCACCTTCAATACGATTCACCTCCTTCCCTAAGGAGACATCCTTGGAATTCTTTTCCAAGTAAAATGTGACACTCAAAAGACTCTTGGAGCTTGGGAAGCACTTTTGTGTANTTTCAGCATTATTCAATATACATTATAATATATAGAGAGAGAGAGAGTCCAAGGAAGCAGATGAATAGTGCTAGAGAGAGAAGTTAATATTTTTGCATTTTCTTCAATACATTGTCTTGTAATCTCTTGTAAGGATCTTTGAAGCTTTGTTTAAAGTCTTTAATGTCATTTATTGCAAGTCATTTTCAAGTTTAATCCTCTATTCTAGCTTTCACCATTAATGCATTCAAGTTTTCATCTCAAGGCTTTTCAAATAGGTAGAAAATGCACTTTTCTGTAGTTTTGTGTTTTCTTACATTAGTTTAAGTTCCAAGCTTCATTTCTTACAATGTCTCTTCATTTTGTTTATGTTCTTGCTTTCATTATGAGTAGCTAAACTTTTAATTTGGCTAATCCAAGGGAGACCTCCTCTTGGGTATGCCATTTCAACTCATTTCTTTCCTCCTCTCAGTGTACAATGGTTCAGTTTGACTGGGTTGAGTGTGGACGTGATTGTGAGTCTTTGATATCCCATAGACTTGTTAAAGGGTATGCTTGGATCCTCACTTCCATCTCGTCCTGCACTTCCCACGAATCAATCGAACATCTAGGCATTATTGGAGGAAGGTCTGAAGTTGACTTGGCATTTCCATTCGAGTGAACCTTACGGATTAGCCAACATTTGTTTTTCATTTCAAATACCATCAAGATACAAATCACAACCCTCAAAAAACAAAAGATTTTTACACTATTCCTTTTACCAAAATCACCTTCAATACGATTCACCTCCTTCCCTGAGGAGACATCCTTGGAATTCTTTTCCAAGTAAAATGTGACACTCAAAAGACTCTTGGAGCTTGGGAAGCACTTTTGTGTACACACACACACACACATTTCATTCATTCCACCACACATCTGTTTCCCCATTGCTTGCATTGAACCCAAGTAAGAGTGACACTCACCCACTTACATACGCCATATACACATTGAGGGTTCAGGTTAGGACATTAGGGAATACAATGGAAACCATCAAGCACCAGTCTTGCTTTTTCCATTATCGTAGAATGTATATCAGATGGAGATGTGCATAAAACACCTAAACTGAACCAATAGACCTTAACATCCATGTTCGTTATGCTTAAGACACCATATCTAGTTCTTCAACGTCTGACAGGCACAATGAAGATTGAAGCTGCCTTTAAGGATATGATAATCATCATTTCTTTATTTTTTTTGAAATATGGTGGTACAAAATACGACTAAGACTGTATGAAAATGATAAATATAAATACGATCTAGAAAAAATTATGAAAAACAGATTGTACAAATNGATGGTTCAGTTTGACTGGGTTGAGTGTGGACGTGATTGTGAGTCTTTGATATCCCACAGACTTGTTAAAGGGTATGCTTGGATCCTCACTTCCATCTCGTCCTGCACTTCCCACGAATCAATCGAACATCTAGGCATTATTGGAGGAAGGTCTGAAGTTGACTTGGCATTTCCATTCGAGTGAACCTTACGGATTAGCCAACATTTGTTTTTCATTTCAAATACCATCAAGATACAAATGACAACCCTCAAAAAACAAAAGATTTTTACACTATTCCTTTTACCAAAATCACCTTCAATACGATTCACCTCCTTCCCTAAGGAGACATCCTTGGAATTCTTTTCCAAGTAAAATGTGACACTCAAAAGACTCTTGGAGCTTGGGAAGCACTTTTGTGTACACACACACACACACATTTCATTCATTCCACCACACATCTGTTTCCCCATTGCTTGCATTGAACCCAAGTAAGAGTGACACTCACCCACTTACATACGCCATATACACATTGAGGGTTCAGGTTAGGACATTAGGGAATACAATGGAAACCATCAAGCACCAGTCTTGCTTTTTCCATTATCGTAGAATGTATATCAGATGGAGATGTGCATAAAACACCTAAACTGAACCAATAGACCTTAACATCCATGTTCGTTATGCTTAAGACACCATATCTAGTTCTTCAACGTCTGACAGGCACAATGAAGATTGAAGCTGCCTTTAAGGATATGATAATCATCATTTCTTTATTTTTTTTGAAATATGGTGGTACAAAATACGACTAAGACTGTATGAAAATGATAAATATAAATACGATCTAGAAAAAATTATGAAAAACAGATTGTACAAATACCACAAATATTAACTGTACAAATACTCAAACTGTATCTCTCACCCCCCAACTTAAACTCAACATTGTCCCCAATGTTTCAAATTTACCAGTATGTGTCGAGTGCAGTTAGGGTTGAAAGAGAGAGATCTATTCATCGGTAGAAGTCCTACAAACAAAATACATAATTTTATTCCATTTAATCAGTTTTATAGAAACCATGGTTTTGCTCAACAATGGAACCCCTGTACGTAAATGCATAAATCAGAACNAAACAAAAGATTTTTACACTATTCCTTTTACCAAAATCACCTTCAATACGATTCACCTCCTTCCCTGAGGAGACATCCTTGGAATTCTTTTCCAAGTAAAATGTGACACTCAAAAGACTCTTGGAGCTTGGGAAGCACTTTTGTGTACACACACACACACACATTTCATTCATTCCACCACACATCCGTTTCCCCATTGCTTGCATTGAACCCAAGTAAGAGTGACACTCACCCACTTACATACGCCATATACACATTGAGGGTTCATGTTAGGACATTAGGGAATACAATGGAAACCATCAAGCACCAGTCTTGCTTTTTTCATTATCGTAGAATGTATATCAAATGGAGATGTGCATAAAACACCTAAACTAAACCAATAGACCTTAACATCCATGTTCGTTATGCTTAAGACACCATATCTAGTTCTTCAACGTCTGACAGGCACAATGAAGATTGAAGCTGCCTTTAAGGATATGATAATCATCATTTCTTTATTTTTTTTGAAATATGGTGGTACAAAATACGACTAAGACTGTATGAAAATGATAAATATAAATACGATCTAGAAAAAATTATGAAAACCAGATTGTACAAATACCACAAATATTAACTATACAAATACTCAAACTGTATCTCTCACCCCCAACTTAAACTCAACATTGTCCCCAATGTTTCAAATTTACCAGTATGTGTCGAGTGCAGTTAGGGTTGAAAGAGAGAGATCTATTCATCTGTAGAAGTCCTACAAACAAAATACATAATTTTATTCCATTTAATCAGTTTTATAGAAACCATGGTTTTGCTCAACAATGGAACCCCTGTACGTAAATGCATAAATCAGAACAAAACCCATGAGTAGATAAAAAATTAAGATACAAAATATAAAACAAAGGACGGTATCAGTTGCGTGTATAGTTATGGAGTTTGCAAATGAGGATCTTCAAAGGTAAAGGAGAAGAAGAACAGAAGATGCGGAGCAAAGTGTGAAGTGTGAAAAGTGATTAGGGTTTCGACATTTTATAAAAGCAATGTTTGGGTAGGGTCGGGTCCTTGGGATAGTGTGTCAATGATAAGGGATTGCAACTTTATGAGAAATCAAAGTGTGGATAGTCCTTGGGTCGGGTCCTTGGGATAGTCCTTGGAATAGTGCGGAGCAAAGTGTTTTCTAAAATCATTTTAATCTCTCGATGGGCCAATTCAACCTATCCACTAGTGTGTCAATAGTAAGGGATTGCAACTTTATGAGAAATCAAATATTTTTTTGTCAAGTTTTTAAAAGGACGATTGCAAAAATGAGTGCACCCATCACTTATGATGGATTTAGGAATTCCAAACTGGGACAAGATATTTTCTTTAAAAAATTTAATCACTGTTCGGTGATCATTATTTCGGCATGGAATTGCTTAAACCCATTTGGACTCATAGTCAATAGTCACTAGGATATATAGATAGCCAGGTGAAGGGGAAAATGGTCCCATGAAATTGATGCCCCAATAATCAAAAATTTCAATTACCAGTATGGGGTTCAAGGGTATCATGTTTCTTTTAGAAATACTCCGTAGTCTTTAGCATCTATCACATGTGAGACAAAAGGCATAGACATCTCTAAAAAGTGTGGGTCAATAAAATCCATACAGTAAGATTTTTGCAAGGCTTTCTTTGACGAAAAATGGCCACCACATGCTTCAAAATGACAAAAAGAAAGTACATGTCTGATCTCTTGATTTTGTACAAAACACCTTATGATTTGATCCTTACATTATTTAAATATGTATGGATCCTCCCAGAAGAAATTACGAACCTCGATTAATTTTTTTTTTTTGTCCATCATGCTGAAGGAAGGCGGAAACGTACTAGTGGCTAGGAAGTTAACAATATCAGCATACCATGGTGTTTACAAGACTATGAACAGTTGTTCATTAGGAAAATTTTCATTGATTGGTACATTGTCCTCATGGAATTAATATGTTAGCCTTGATAGATGATCTGCCACTACATTTTTGACCCATTTTTTTTTCTTTTATGATTAGGTCAAAATCTTGCAATAAGAGTATCCATCTCAACAGTCATGGCTTAGAGTCTTTTTTTGTTAGCAAATACTTCAACGCAACATGGTCAGTAAACACAATGACAGATGAACCAACTAGATAAGAATGAAATTTTTACTTTAAAAATCACAACAAGCAATTCTTTTTCAGTTGTAGAATAATTCATTTGAGGATCATTCAAAGTCTTACTTGCATAATAGATCACATAAGGCTTTTTATACTTCCTTTGACCCAACACTACTCTCACAATGTAGTCAGTTGCATCACACATCAATTCAAAGGGCAACATCTAGTTAGGGGATTGCATTATTGGAGCAGAGATCAACATGTTTTTACGCTTATCAAAAGCTTGTTGACATGCCACATTCCATATGAAAGTTACATCCTGACTTAGGAGATGACACATGAGTTTTGATATGGTACTGAAATCTTTGATGAATCTCCTATAGAATCCCGCAAGTCATAGAAATGATCAAACATCTTTAACAATTTTAGGACTAGGCAAATTTTCTTTTAGATCTATTTTTGCTTTGTTAACTTTTATGCCTTCCGATGACACGATGTGACACAAAACAATGCCTTGTGTTACCATGAAATGACATTTCTCCAATTAAGCACCAGATTAGTCTCCTTACATCTTATCAAAACTTTTTCCAGGTGAATTAAACATAATTCAAATGAATCTCCATACACAAAAAAATCATCCATGAATACTTCCAAAAATCTCTCAACCATGTCACTAAACAAACTCAACATGTATCTTTGAAATGTTGCAAAAGCATTACAAAGTCCAAATGACATCCTTTTAACTGCAAAAGTACCAAATGGGCATGTGAATATTATTTTTCCTTGGTCATCAACTACTATCTCGATTTGATTGTACCTGGAATACTCATCTAGGAAACAATACAATGCATGACTTGCAATTCTTTCTAAGACTTGATTGAAAAAGGGAAGAGGAAAGTGGTCCTTCCTAGTTACCAAATTGATTTTTCGGTAATCTATGCACATTTATCATCATGTGACAACTCGGGTTGTTACCAACTTATTGGCATCATTTTTAATTACTATGACTCTAGAATTCTTGGGCATGACTTGGGTTGGGCTAACCCGTTTACTATTAGAGATGGGGAANAAGTTAACAATATCAGCATACCATGGTGTTTACAAGACTATGAACAGTTGTTCATTAGGAAAATTTTCATTGATTGGTACATTGTCCTCATGGAATTAATATGTTAGCCTTGATAGATGATCTGCCACTACATTTTTGACCCATTTTTTTTTCTTTTATGATTAGGTCAAAATCTTGCAATAAGAGTATCCATCTCAACAGTCATGGCTTAGAGTCTTTTTTTGTTAGCAAATACTTCAACGCAACATGGTCAGTAAACACAATGACAGATGAACCAACTAGATAAGAATGAAATTTTTACTTTAAAAATCACAACAAGCAATTCTTTTTCAGTTGTAGAATAATTCATTTGAGGATCATTCAAAGTCTTACTTGCATAATAGATCACATAAGGCTTTTTATACTTCCTTTGACCCAACACTACTCTCACAATGTAGTCAGTTGCATCACACATCAATTCAAAGGGCAACATCTAGTTAGGGGATTGCATTATTGGAGCAGAGATCAACATGTTTTTACGCTTATCAAAAGCTTGTTGACATGCCACATTCCATATGAAAGTTACATCCTGACTTAGGAGATGACACATGAGTTTTGATATGGTACTGAAATCTTTGATGAATCTCCTATAGAATCCCGCAAGTCATAGAAATGATCAAACATCTTTAACAATTTTAGGACTAGGCAAATTTTCTTTTAGATCTATTTTTGCTTTGTTAACTTTTATGCCTTCCGATGACACGATGTGACACAAAACAATGCCTTGGTGTTACCATGAAATGACATTTCTCCAATTAAGCACCAGATTAGTCTCCTTACATCTTATCAAAACTTTTTCCAGGTGAATTAAACATAATTCAAATGAATCTCCATACACAAAAAAATCATCCATGAATACTTCCAAAAATCTCTCAACCATGTCACTAAACAAACTCAACATGTATCTTTGAAATGTTGCAAAAGCATTACAAAGTCCAAATGACATCCTTTTAACTGCAAAAGTACCAAATGGGCATGTGAATATTATTTTTCCTTGGTCATCAACTACTATCTCGATTTGATTGTACCTGGAATACTCATCTAGGAAACAATACAATGCATGACTTGCAATTCTTTCTAAGACTTGATTGAAAAAGGGAAGAGGAAAGTGGTCCTTCCTAGTTACCAAATTGATTTTTCGGTAATCTATGCACATTTATCATCATGTGACAACTCGGGTTGTTACCAACTTATTGGCATCATTTTTAATTACTATGACTCTAGAATTCTTGGGCATGACTTGGGTTGGGCTAACCCGTTTACTATTAGAGATGGGGAAAATAATCCTTGCATCTAATAGTTTGAGCATCTCAGTCCGTACAACCTCCTTCATATGAAGGTTCAACCATCGCTGAATCTGAAGACAGGGTTTTGTATTCTCCTCGAGGTATATAGCATGATTGAAAATTAATGGACTCATACCTTTTAGATCAGAAATGGTCCACCAAATGGTGCTCTTATGACGTTTAAGAACTTCTATTAACTTAGACTCTTATAAATTTGCAAGCTTGGATGAAATGACCATTGGATAAGACTCATTCTCCCCTAAAAATGAATACTTTAAGTCAGATGAGATAGGTTTTAATTCAGGCTTTGGTGGGTTGACAATGGATGAGAGAGGCTTTGTACCACTTGAGGTCAATTCTTCAAATTTTTGGTACCCATCTTTGGGCAGCATAAGCTGGGCAACTCTTTGGACTTTGACAATCATCTTCCAACTCATACGTGATGGGCTCTAGTAAACAAGATTTAGGGAAGTTTGCATAAAATGCTTTGTTCAAATGTTCATGTACCAAAGACTCAATGAAATTCACTTCTCTCATTTATTTTTCCTCTCCTAGGTGCTTGGTAATGTTGAAAATGTTAAACTCAAGAGTCATGTTAGAAAGTCAATTTCATGACCCCATTCCTACAATTGATTAACGCATCTGAAGTTGCTAGGAAAGTCGACCAAGAATGATGGAAATTTGATTCCCTGGAACAAGGACATCCTCAACAATGCCCCTAGGAACTTTGATAGACTTATCTGCCAACTGTATTGTGATATATGTGAGTTTGAGCTCACCCAAACCTAATTGTTGGTAGACTAAGAAAGGGAGCAAATTGACACTCGCTCCAAGATCCAGCAATGCTTGTTCTATCCTGAAATTCTCGATGACACATGACACTGTGGGACACCCACGGTCCTTGTATTTTGGAGGAGTTTTGTGTTGGAGTATGGCACTGGCTTAGTTTATTAAAAAATCTCATTTCTGAACATTTTGAATTCTTTTGATTGTGGTTNACGGTCCTTGTATTTTGGAGGAGTTTTGTGTTGGAGTATGGCACTAGCTTAGTTTATTAAAAAATCTCATTTCTGAACATTTTGAATTCTTTTGATTGTGGTTGTTTAGGTTGGGCATGAAACTTCCCCTTCTCATGTGTGGCCATTGACTGGGTCAACTTTTGGATATAACCTTTGAGATCCTCATATGACTGAGTGGTCTGTGTTTTGAAATCATTGAAAACCTGAGTGGAATGATTGTTGTAGTTCATTTGGCTTTGCATGAACTNACTAGTGTGTCAATAGTAAGGGATTGCAACTTTATGAGAAATCAAATATTTTTTTGTCAAGTTTTTAAAAGGACGATTGCAAAAATGAGTGCACCCATCACTTATGATGGATTTAGGAATTCCAAACTGGGACAAGATATTTTCTTTAAAAAATTTAATCACTGTTCGGTGATCATTATTTCGGCATGGAATTGCTTAAACCCATTTGGACTCATAGTCAATAGTCACTAGGATATATAGATAGCCAGGTGAAGGGGAAAATGGTCCCATGAAATTGATGCCCCAATAATCAAAAATTTCAATTACCAGTATGGGGTTCAAGGGTATCATGTTTCTTTTAGAAATACTCCGTAGTCTTTAGCATCTATCACATGTGAGACAAAAGGCATAGACATCTCTAAAAAGTGTGGGTCAATAAAATCCATACAGTAAGATTTTTGCAAGGCTTTCTTTGACGAAAAATGGCCACCACATGCTTCAAAATGACAAAAAGAAAGTACATGTCTGATCTCTTGATTTTGTACAAAACACCTTATGATTTGATCCTTACATTATTTAAATATGTATGGATCCTCCCAGAAGAAATTACGAACCTCGATTAATTTTTTTTTTTTGTCCATCATGCTGAAGGAAGGCGGAAACGTACTAGTGGCTAGGAAGTTAACAATATCAGCATACCATGGTGTTTACAAGACTATGAACAGTTGTTCATTAGGAAAATTTTCATTGATTGGTACATTGTCCTCATGGAATTAATATGTTAGCCTTGATAGATGATCTGCCACTACATTTTTGACCCATTTTTTTTTCTTTTATGATTAGGTCAAAATCTTGCAATAAGAGTATCCATCTCAACAGTCATGGCTTAGAGTCTTTTTTTGTTAGCAAATACTTCAACGCAACATGGTCAGTAAACACAATGACAGATGAACCAACTAGATAAGAATGAAATTTTTACTTTAAAAATCACAACAAGCAATTCTTTTTCAGTTGTAGAATAATTCATTTGAGGATCATTCAAAGTCTTACTTGCATAATAGATCACATAAGGCTTTTTATACTTCCTTTGACCCAACACTACTCTCACAATGTAGTCAGTTGCATCACACATCAATTCAAAGGGCAACATCTAGTTAGGGGATTGCATTATTGGAGCAGAGATCAACATGTTTTTACGCTTATCAAAAGCTTGTTGACATGCCACATTCCATATGAAAGTTACATCCTGACTTAGGAGATGACACATGAGTTTTGATATGGTACTGAAATCTTTGATGAATCTCCTATAGAATCCCGCAAGTCATAGAAATGATCAAACATCTTTAACAATTTTAGGACTAGGCAAATTTTCTTTTAGATCTATTTTTGCTTTGTTAACTTTTATGCCTTCCGATGACACGATGTGACACAAAACAATGCCTTTGTGTTACCATGAAATGACATTTCTCCAATTAAGCACCAGATTAGTCTCCTTACATCTTATCAAAACTTTTTCCAGGTGAATTAAACATAATTCAAATGAATCTCCATACACAAAAAAATCATCCATGAATACTTCCAAAAATCTCTCAACCATGTCACTAAACAAACTCAACATGTATCTTTGAAATGTTGCAAAAGCATTACAAAGTCCAAATGACATCCTTTTAACTGCAAAAGTACCAAATGGGCATGTGAATATTATTTTTCCTTGGTCATCAACTACTATCTCGATTTGATTGTACCTGGAATACTCATCTAGGAAACAATACAATGCATGACTTGCAATTCTTTCTAAGACTTGATTGAAAAAGGGAAGAGGAAAGTGGTCCTTCCTAGTTACCAAATTGATTTTTCGGTAATCTATGCACATTTATCATCATGTGACAACTCGGGTTGTTACCAACTTATTGGCATCATTTTTAATTACTATGACTCTAGAATTCTTGGGCATGACTTGGGTTGGGCTAACCCGTTTACTATTAGAGATGGGGAAAATAATCCTTGCATCTAATAGTTTGAGCATCTCAGTCCGTACAACCTCCTTCATATGAAGGTTCAACCATCGCTGAATCTGAAGACAGGGTTTTGTATTCTCCTCGAGGTATATAGCATGATTGAAAATTAATGGACTCATACCTTTTAGATCAGAAATGGTCCACCAAATGGTGCTCTTATGACGTTTAAGAACTTCTATTAACTTAGACTCTTATAAATTTGCAAGCTTGGATGAAATGACCATTGGATAAGACTCATTCTCCCCTAAAAATGAATACTTTAAGTCAGATGAGATAGGTTTTAATTCAGGCTTTGGTGGGTTGACAATGGATGAGAGAGGCTTTGTACCACTTGAGGTCAATTCTTCAAATTTTTGGTACCCATGTTCGGGCAGCATAAGCTGGGCAACTCTTTGGACTTTGACAATCATCTTCCAACTCATACGTGATGGGCTCTAGTAAACAAGATTTAGGGAAGTTTGCATAAAATGCTTTGTTCAAATGTTCATGTACCAAAGACTCAATGAAATTCACTTCTCTCATTTATTTTTCCTCTCCTAGGTGCTTGGTAATGTTGAAAATGTTAAACTCAAGAGTCATGTTAGAAAGTCAATTTCATGACCCCATTCCTACAATTGATTAACGCATCTGAAGTTGCTAGGAAAGTCGACCAAGAATGATGGAAATTTGATTCCCTGGAACAAGGACATCCTCAACAATGCCCCTAGGAACTTTGATAGACTTATCTGCCAACTGTATTGTGATATATGTGAGTTTGAGCTCACCCAAACCTAATTGTTGGTAGACTAAGAAAGGGAGCAAATTGACACTCGCTCCAAGATCCAGCAATGCTTGTTCTATCCTGAAATTCTCGATGACACATGACACTGTGGGACACCCACGGTCCTTGTATTTTGGAGGAGTTTTGTGTTGGAGTATGGCACTAGCTTAGTTTATTAAAAAATCTCATTTCTGAACATTTTGAATTCTTTTGATTGTGGTTGTTTAGGTTGGGCATGAAACTTCCCCTTCTCATGTGTGGCCATTGACTGGGTCAACTTTTGGATATAACCTTTGAGATCCTCATATGACTGAGTGGTCTGTGTTTTGAAATCATTGAAAACCTGAGTGGAATGATTGTTGTAGTTCATTTGGCTTTGCATGAACTGATTTATTGTGTCCTCAAGACTTCTCTTGTGTGGTGGTTGGTATGCTTGATATATAGGAGGCCCTTGAAGGGATGGTTGTGAACCTTGTTGTAGATTTATGGGAGGTTGTTGGGTGTTCCTCTAGCTGAAATTCGAGTGATTCCACCACCTTGGATTATACATTTTAGAACAAGGGTTGAAATAGGGCTTGCTAAAATTGGAAATTGCATTGGTCTATTCTAACAAGACTTCCTTAAATGCAGGTAAGGTAGGACATTCTCTAGTAGGTTTTCCTATCAAAGCATATATTCTACAAACTTATTCTGTGAGAGGGCTAATTGCAACCTAATTCACCTTCTTCATTCCTAGAGTTTCAAGATTTCGAGATAAGGTAGTCATTTTTGCCATCAGGTCATTATCATCTTTTAAAATATATCTTTTCCCTTGGGAAGTGGATGGTTTGGCTTCAACAGTGGTAGGAGAGGTTGAGTTCCACATCCAAGAACTCTCGGATATAGTATCAAAAAATGCAAATGCCTCTTCTAGACTTTTTCCCATGAACTCCCCTTTAGTGATTATTTCACCAAACTGACATACTCGAGTGGGCAGAGAATCATAGAAAAAACCCACCAAAGTCCAACTCTCAAAAGTATGGTGTGGGCAGGCTTGGAGAAGATCCTTGAATCTCTCCTAATATTGGTAAAATATTTCTTCCTCTTTAACCTAAAAGTTTGTGATTTTCCTTTTAAGTGCATTGGTATGGTGTAGAGGGAAAATTTTTCTGAAAAACTCATTTTGTAATGTCTGCTAGTTTGGTATCGAATTACCTTTCAAAAAATTTAATCATTGTTTAGCTTTGTCCTTTAAAGAGAAAGGGAAATGTTTCAACTTGGCCAGTTCAGAATTATCTTGGAATGTCCCACGTACATCCTCGAAATCCTTAATATGTAAATATAGGTTTTCTTATTTAAGTCCATAAAATTGAGGTATTAATTTCACTATACCCAACTTGACATTGAAGTGGGTGCATTTGCAAGAAACATAAAATAAGAGGAAACACTGTTTCATGTGGGATGCAAATAATCCCTTAAAGTTCGAATATTTCAAATTTCCCCTTCTCTCTCATTATTGGCCATGCTATTGTCAAAGGAGTCAACTAATAATTGAGGTAAAAATGGTTCAGATTGAGTCATAGAATGAACAATTCTTCTGGAGATTTTGGAAAGCAAGTATCATCCTCAAATATAAAATAAAAATTCTATATATTAAATCAAAAATATATACAATAACCAAATGTATTTCACTTTTAACTTAAAAACACCATTAGAATCCCCGACAACAGTGCCAAAAACTTGACTAAATCTGAAATGTGTACACCCAAGTGCAAATGATCAAGTTGTAGTTATAATCCGATTAAGTTTGGAACTAATGTTGGTGTTTTGCAGTTGTAAGTGATAAATACCAAAGTAACTAGAACCCTTGAGATTTGAAGTTATGATGATTATAGAATTTCCTAGACAAAATATAAGATTCTCTTTAATGAAAAAGTCACCCTTTAGCTCGAGGATCCAGACATGTAGTTGTTCATCCAGTTGTTATATTTGTGCTTTGTAAATACTCAATTAACCCCTAAGTCAATAGTAAGTTAATCGGAGGATAAAGATGAATTGTATGAATTAAGAGCATGGCTTTGATGTATTTGCAGAGATTTGCAAGAATTGTTAGTGTCGGGACTTGACCCGCCTACAAACAAGCAATCAAACCTACAAATCATTCAGCAACTGCTAAATTACTCCATTCTTAGTTAAAGTATAATGATAATGAAGACTGAGAAATTGTCATGAAGACCTAGCTTGAGTACTTGCAAAGAACCAATGAATTCTCCTATGTCAAGAGTTAACTTGTCTATAAGATATTCATGGTTGTACAAAGTACTTTAGCTTTACTAGATATATTCAATCATTCAAGAAGCAATAGAAAGATAAATCATTAAGCATTTGAATGAAAAATTACTCACTATTCATGGCTTTGAGAAAGTTAGAAAAGTGGGTGATTCTCATCCCTCCAACTGGAGGAACTTTTAATTACAAGTTAATGTTTACCAAAACAATTAGTCTATCTTCGACAACGAATGAGTGAAACACTATTCACCCTTCAAAGCTTACAAGAGAGCTTATAAAAGTGAGAGAGGTTCAATCCTCTAAGTGAAGAAAGAAGCTTTACAAAGAAAGCTAATGAAACTAATGATAAAAGTAGAAGAAAACTAGTTACTTTTAGAGGGTTTTCCACTTCCCAAAAGATGATCTTTTACAAGTTCCAAGGGATTGTATTTATAGACAAATGGGGGGGGGTAAAAGGGCAAACTTAGGTTCTTAAAGTCCAAACCTATGCCCCAAAATCCAGGTGGAGATCAAGTCTANCAATCATTCAAGAAGCAATAGAAAGATAAATCATTAAGCATGTGAATGAAAAATTACTCACTATTCATGGCTTTGAGAAAGTTAGAAAAGTGGGTGATTCTCATCCCTCCAACTAGAGGAACTTTTAATTACAAGTTAATGTTTACCAAAACAATTAGTCTATCTTCGACAACGAATGAGTGAAACACTATTCACCCTTCAAAGCTTACAAGAGAGCTTATAAAAGTGAGAGAGGTTCAATCCTCTAAGTGAAGAAAGAAGCTTTACAAAGAAAGCTAATGAAACTAATGATAAAAGTAGAAGAAAACTAGTTACTTTTAGAGGGTTTTCCACTTCCCAAAAGATGATCTTTTACAAGTTCCAAGGGATTGTATTTATAGACAAATGGGGGGGGGTAAAAGGGCAAACTTAGGTTCTTAAAGTCCAAACCTATGCCCCAAAATCCAGGTGGAGATCAAGTCTACTTGTAGCCTTTCTGGGATGTACGTTCAGTTCAAACATGGAAGAATTTCTTCTTTGAAGGATGTTCGAATACTATTGGAGTATGAACATGGTAAGCATATAGCTTTTGTCATCCACAGTGACTAGCTGCAACAAGCCTCGTTTCACCACCCTAGCAATCTCCTAAAGATCTTCAATGATTTCAAGATGGTGTTCAAATGTTGACCGACGTTCGAACGTGGAAGCTTTGTTTTCTCATTCATCAATTCTCCTTTAGAACACATGTGCTCTACTTGAAAGTATGATGTTGTTTCCTTTAAGCCCTTGTACTTTATTTCTCCTGAAATGTTATCGTTTAAACTCAATCAAAGCATAACTAATATCATAAACACATAGTAAGATGTTACTTTTAACTATGCATCACCTCCTATTCATCTCTAGACTCTCCACCTTCCTGGACAATTTTTTTATTCTAGCAAGCAAGTCTTCTTGTTCACGCAAGTTATACATGNGTTCAAACATGGAAGAATTTCTTCTTTGAAGGATGTTCGAATACTATTGGAGTATGAACATGGTAAGCATATAGTTTTTGTCATCCACAGTGACTAGCTGCAACAAGCCTCGTGTCACCACCCTAGCAATCTCCTAAAGATCTTCAATGATTTCAAGATGGTGTTCAAATGTTGACCGACGTTCGAACGTGGAAGCTTTGTTTTCTCATTCATCAATTCTCCTTTAGAACACATGTGCTCTACTTGAAAGTATGATGTTGTTTCCTTTAAGCCCTTGTACTTTATTTCTCCTGAAATGTTATCGTTTAAACTCAATCAAAGCATAACTAATATCATAAACGCATAGTAAGATGTTACTTTTAACTATGCATCACCTCCTATTCATCTCTAGACTCTCCACCTTGCTGGACAATTTTTTTATTCTAGCAAGCAAGTCTTCTTGTTCACGCAAGTTATACATGTGAAACTCGGGAAAAATTTTAACTTTTTCTAAAAAAAGGGCAAAATATTAATTTGCCATTATAGCGCGGGTTGAAAAATTAGTATTTTTCTGGACCTTGTGTGATGAAACGGACCTCACCGTTGGATTCACATCGCGAAATTTAGCTGCCCTGTCAATTTTCGTCGAATTCCAAGATAGTCAACTTTTTAACATTTTTCTAGGCGACGGGTGTCCGATGACACCCAAAAACGAAATTTTTTTAAAAAAAATTAGAAGTTGGAAAAAATTTTAAATAAATTTTATATAAAATATTTTAAACTTAAACTGGTACGAAATTAAATCGTTTCGGGGCGAAAACAGACCGAGCAAATGGGGGACACGTGGCGCAACTCGGGCCATGTCTTGGAAAAAATTAAATAGTGTTAAATATTAGATATTTCNTTAAGAAAATTGGGTCGGGGTTAGCAAGAAGGGCTAGAATATCCTCGAGTGAAAGACCTGGTGATTGGATCCGCACTCCGTTGGTATAAGAGCCCATAAAGTGTGTCGGTGTACGCAGAACCGTTGGTAGTAGTCCATGAATTCCATGTCGGTCGGGTGCCGTTGGTGTAAGTCCATAAATATCCACCCCTAAGAAAAACCCTGGATTTATATAAACATGTCATTTCATGTGTAACATAGATGACGGTGACACTGCATTGTGTTGTGGGAGTTGGTGGAGACTCGGGATAAACTGCATGAGTGAGTCTCATCTCATTTCAAAGCATGACATGGTAGAATTCCAACCTAGAATTGCATATTCTTACTTGGAATGTTGATGAGAATATGAAATGTTAAATGTGAACATTGCATGTGCACTTAGGTGGGGAGTAGCCTCTGTAGCAAATACTCTACTGGGCGTGGCTCACCCTATACGGGAAATATTTCAGGTACGGGATATACGCCGGTGGACGGCTCTCATTCAAGGCCGCAAGGGTGAAGAAAGCCGAATGTGGCTTTATTTTGTGTTGATGAAAAATATTTGTGGAAAGAATGTTTTAAGCATGTAATCTTTTAAATT
>CAUOFW020003280.1:1909931-1924778 GCA_963454935.2 Ilex paraguariensis
AACATTACTTACACTTGTGGGACTCGACAATTCTTGGATTGCGCGTACCTTCTCTTCGTCAACTTGTATACCATGTGCACTAACAACATAACCCAGAAATACAAGCTTATCGGTATAAAAAGTACACTTCTTTAGATTAGCAAACAACATTTATTTCCTAAGCACATCTAAAACAGATTTGAAATGTATTACATGATCGTCCATGTTTTTGCTATAAATGAGTATATCATCAAAGTAGACAACAACAAATCTGCCTATAAATTCACACAAAACATAATTCATAAGTCTCATAAAGGTGCTCGGAGCGTTAGTCAATCCAAAGGGCATAACTAACCATTCATACAAACCATATTTCGTTTTGAAGGTTGTTTTCCATTCATCTCCTTCTTTTATTCTAATNGAATCCATGGCTCACTAGGAATTGGTAAAGGAGTATACAAACCATTGGGCTGCGCTCTGGATTTATCTTGCCTACATGTAATACATCTACCACAAATTCCCTCAACATATCTTTTCATGTGAGGCCAATAGAAGTGTTCTTGCAACATAGCTAAAGTCTTTGCAACTCCAAAATGTCTCATTAATCCCCCACCATGAGATTCTTGCATTAACAACTCCCTCAAGGAACAATTAAGCACGCATCACTTATTCTCTCGAAATAGGAATCCATCAAGCCTAAAGAACTTACCACTACCNATCATCTAAGCGAGAAATATAATGACGATACTTTACCGTTATGTTGTTGATGGCCCGGCAATCGGTGCACATTCTCCACGTCCCATCCTTTTTGGGTATAAGTAAAACCGGAATAGCGCATAGGCTCATGCTCTCCCTCACGTGCCCTTTCTCCAACAACTCCCTTACCTGTCGTTGAAGCTCCTTTGTCTCCTTGGGATTGCTCCTATAGGCTGGTCAGTTTGGAATTGTTGCACCGGGAGCAAAATCAATTTGATGTTCAATCCCTCGAATTGGTGGTAACCCATGTGGTGTTTCCACGGGAAAGACATCCTCATGCTCCTACAAAAGAGAAACAACAGAACTAGACAAAGCAAGGTCAAGTTTGTTAGTGTTTAAAAGTGCCTCTTTGTACAAAAGTACAATCATCGGCTGATTTGAAAACATGGCTCTCTTAATCTCACTCACTTTTGCATAGAAATTCTTTTGTTTCCTCTCTGATTTTTTTTCAAAGGCCGCATTCTGATTTTCTTTTTCTCTCTCATTTTTCTCGGCCTCTCTCTGATTTTCTCTCTTTTTCTTTTTCTTTGGTTCACTCTCTTTCNAGCTAATTTTACCTTATTTGCAACAGAATAGTTATAGCAGTCAAATACAAACTCCATCTTTTTCTCCCACTCAAAGAATGCTTCAGGATCGGATTTACCTTGAAAGGGTGGAATTTTCATCCTAATACCACCCAAGTTGTTATCTTCCCGGTTCCTAGCTTCTCTAAACTGCNTTGCGGTGTCAATGGTATAAGAGTGATTGATCGTTGATTAAGCAAAAAGGAGTATTTGTTTTTAAAGCCATCATTCTTCACATGCCTATCAAATTGCCATGGACGCCCTAGCAATAAGTGTCCAGCTTGCATCGGTACTACATCACACAACACTTCATCTTCGTACTTACCAATTCGAAATGCAACTAACACCTGCTTGTTCACCCTTATCTCACCACTATCATTCAACCATTGCAACTTATATNGTGGCTGCCTCTCATGTGTATTCTCCATTTGATCTATCCGTTCGTGGACTTGCTCTAGTTCCAACTTCATCACATGCCTCATCTCACTCATCTTGGCCTCCATAAACAATTTTGGGTCAGCAAGATCCGTAGCATTGTTGGGAGACATGATTGCTGCAAAACAAAGTTAGAAAAAAAAATAAAAAAAAGAACCTCACAATTCTCTCCCTTACGTGTTTATACTCAAGAATGTGGATCACTCTACATCGTGTTTCACTCAAAATACATGGCTTTTTACTCAAAATACATGGCTTTTTTTTTAACCCTCTAATGTTCTCACCACTCTTGCCTTTTTCCACTCAATAATTCTCTTTCATTTCTTTTGAAACTAAACAAACAATTATCAAAATTTCCAGCAACAATTCACCAAGAACTCATCAAGGAATTTCAGGTTTGAAGAGCAAGAATTCAAGGACATGGCTGATTAGATTTTCAGAAGCACANCTCATCTTCGTACTTACCAGTTCAAAAGGCAACTATCACCTGCTTGTTCACCCTTATCTTACCACTATCATTCAACCATTGCAACTTATATGGTTTAGGGTGCTTGAACACGGGTAGTCCCAACTTCTCCACCATAATTGTGTTTGCAACATTAGTACAACTACCACCATCAGTAATTTACACTACACACCTTGTCTTTGATGTAGCACCTAGTGTAGAAGATGTTCTCTCGCTGCACTTCATCAACCTCCTTCGTATGCATGCTCAATGCTCTCCTTGCCACCAATGTCAATGCATCTGGGGCTAAATATTCCTCCTCGGGAAAGTCCTCCAATGGTGGCATGCCATCGGTGTCGGTATCTTCTTCGTCGTTTACAATTTCACCATTGCCTTGCAACACCATGACCTACTTGTTTGGACATTGACTTGCTATGTGTCCCCTGCCTTGACATTTAAAACATTTAATTTCTTGTATCCTAGAGGTACAAGAGTCAGTTTTACCTTAAGGAATGTGGTTAGTGTTCGCGGACTTGGGCTCGGCTTTGGACGTTGGTGACTTGTTCAGTTGCTTGGTATAACTTGATTTCCAAGAATTAGAACTACAGTTATGGGCTTCACGTGACCTACCCCCCCTCTTGAGTTATTGCTCCACTTTGATGGCCATGTGCACCATATCTTCCAACTCCACGTAATGCTGCATCTCCACCTTGTCTTGGATTTCTCGGTTTAATCCAAGTAAGAACCTAGGCATGGTAGCCTCTCGATCTTCCTCTACATTAGCTCGGATCATAGCAATCTCCATCTCCTTGTAGTAATCCGCCACACTTCGGCTTCCCTGTCTAAGACCTTGTAGTTTTTTGTACAACTCTCGGTAGTAGTAGCTTGGAACGAACCGCTTTCTCATCACCGTTTTCATCTCCTCCCATGTCTCTATTGGACATTCTCTATTTCGCCCCTAGTTTATAACAAGCTGATCCCACCAAGTAATAGCATAGTCAGAAAACTCAATCACAGCTAATTTTACCTTCTTTGCAACAGAATAGTTATAGCAGTCAAATACAAACTCCATCTTTTTCTCCCACTCAAAGAATGCTTCAGGATCGGATCTACCTTGAAAGGATGGAATTTTCATCTTAATACCACCCAAGTTGTTATCTTCCCGGTTCCTAGGTTCTCTAAACTGCCCTCCATGTCTCCTATTACTAACAACAGAATTCCGATCATCTTCTTCATCAAAACTAGCCCCATAAGGCTCTTCATCTTCTCCCCTTACTTCCCTTGGTTGAACTCTTTCCCCTCCACGTACATTAGGGAAGTTTTGTGGCTGCCTCTCATGTGTATTCTCCATTTGATCTATCCGTTCGTGGACTTGCTCTAGTTCCAACTTCATCACACGCCTCATCTCACTCATCTTGGCCTCCATAAACAATTTTGGGTCAGCAAGATCCGTAGCATTGTTGTGAGACATGATTGCTGCAAAACAAAGTTAGAAAAAAAAATAAAAAAAAGAACCTCACAATTCTCTCCCTTACGTGTTTATACTCAAGAATGTGGATCACTCTACATCGTGTTTCACTCAAAATACATGGCTTTTTACTCAAAATACATGGCTTTTTTTTTAACCCTCTAATGTTCTCACCACTCTTGCCTTTTTCCACTCAATAATTCTCTTTCATTTCTTTTGAAACTAAACAAACAATTATCAAAATTTCCAGCAACAATTCACCAAGAACTCATCAAGGAATTTCAGGTTTGAAGAGCAAGAATTCAAGGACATGGCTGATTAGATTTTCAGAAGCACACAATAGCAATATTTCCAAAAACTTCTGATTTTGGGGTGATGTGGTTTTCAGGCTTATTGGACCCACGATGGATGAACTCAAACAATCTGATTTTTTTTTCTCTTTTTTTTCCTTTTTATTTTTTTTTTCAGGCTATGGATGAAGACTTACAATCTGATATATATATATAATTTTTTTCGGGCTATGGATGAACACAAACAATATGNAAGGAATGTGGTTAGTGTTCGCGGACTTGGGCTCGGCTTTGGACGTTGGTGACTTGTTCAGTTCCTTGGTATAACTTGATTTCCAAGAATTAGAACTACAGTTATGGGCTTCACGTGACCTACCCCCCCTCTTGAGTTATTGCTCCACTTTGATGGCCATGTGCACCATATCTTCCAACTCCACGTAATGCTGCATCTCCACCTTGTCTTGGATTTCTCGGTTTAATCCAAGTAAGAACCTAGGCATGGTAGCCTCTCGATCTTCCTCTACATTAGCTCGGATCATAGCAATCTCCATCTCCTTGTAGTAANGCCCCCCCCCCCTTTTTTTTTTTGATCAGCAACTAACTTTTTTGTGGTAACAGAATATGAATTTTTAATGAGTAGAACCTACAAAATATGAGTGGAATGGGGTAAAGGAAATTCGACTACACTAGGGTATGTGAACTAAATTTTTAGGAACTAAAAGAACACAGAATAACGAAAAGAAAGGAACAACGAATAACGAAGAGAAAGGTTTTAAGAGATAGGCAAACCTGAACTCGAGCCTTGGCTTTGATACCAAACGATGTGGAACCAGCCAGAATAACGAGATCCAACAATGAAAAGAACCCAAGATTGTTTTACTATCAGATTTTACGGTAGACCTTGACCCCGTTGTTTATGACAAACAAGAACCTTGGTATATAGACCTCAACCCGCTGTTTGTGAAACAAGAACCTCGGTATAAGGGAAGATGCCACAAACGGTGTGGAAACCCATTTGATAAGTCGTTGGTGAACGCCACGGAGAATTCCGATAAGTTCGTTTAGTTCAAAGAACCGAAGAGAAAACACTCTCAAAATTTGCTGAATAATGATCTCAATTGCATTATGACTTGATTCAAAATGTGTACACCCAAGTGCAGGCGGTCAAGTTGTAGTAATAATCCGGTGAAGTCCGGAGTCGAATCCACTGGGAACTATGATTAGTGTTTCTGAAGTATGCAATAATAAAGACCAAGTAACTTGGAAATTTCGAGTGTTTAGAGTAGTGGGAATTTCTCGAATAGAATAGAAGATTCTTTTCAAGAGTTTTCTAGACAAAATATAAGATTCTCAAAATGCAACAGCCCCCTTTAGCTCAAGGATCAAGACATGTAATAGAGTATGCATTTTGTTATGTTTGTGCTTTATAACTCAATTAACTCCCGTGTCCATAGCAAGTTAATCGGAAGATAAAGATGGACTGTGAGAATTGAACACATGATTCTGATGCTTTTCTAGAAGTTTACAAAAATTATCTGTGCTAAGACTTAATCCGTCTACAAACAAGCACGTTTTTCTACAAGGCATTCAACCTTGGCATTAAGATCCATTCTTTGAATAAAACGCAATGATAGTGGGGATTGAAAGGTTGTCATGAAGAGCTAGCCGGGGTACTTGTATTGAACTAACGGATCTTTCTATGCAGGAGTCATGCATATCATAGATGGAGCCCTGGGTTATACAAAGGACCTCAATCTTTGCTAGGTACATTCAATCGCCAATGAACAAGTGGAGTATAAACCATTAAAGCATGAAGAAATTGCACAAACTTATCTTTCGGATAATCTTTACAGATTCATCACCTCTTACTAAAGAGTGAAAGAGGAACTACTCACTTTTCATGGCCTTGGCAAAGCTAGAAAAGTAAGTGCTACTCATCCCTCTAAGTAGAGATGCTACTAAGTTAAGCAAACTAAACAAAGAGCTTTTCTTCAATGTAGAATAAGTGAATCACATTCCACCCTTCATGGCTTTGGTAAAGCTCTAGAAAAGTGGAAGTGTTTTACTCTTTTAAGAAAGAAGGATGCTTAAGCAATGGAAGTGAAATACATGAACAATAAAAGTAGAAGAAAGCTAGTTGCTTTTGGAGGGTTTCCACCACAACCAAAAGATGAACTACCTCTCTTGATACTTTGCAAATAAAAGCAAGTACAACTACAAGTGGAGTCTAAGCCTACATCATGGTTGTCACAACATGAATGTAAAGACTTAGCATAAGTAAATGAAAGACTTCAACTACAAGGGGAGTCTAAGCCTCCATCATGGTTGATATAATTGGAAAATGAAAGCATAAACATGAAATGTTCAAGAACTAGATTACTAAAATACTCTTACTTTACAAGAATAAAGATTGCTCCCTACTTTCTTTACAAGAGGAAGAATGCCTTTTAAGCTCCCAACAAGGGATGATGAGTGAATAGTATTTGCCGTCCATGGGAATCAGCTATTCTATAGGCAATCTGTAGAGGTGACGTTCGAACGTGATCTGGTGTTCGAACATTAAGTCTGTCTTTTCTTCAAGGACGTTCGAACGTGGTATGACGTTCGAACATTGTCTGTGTCTTTGCTTTGAGGGCGTTCGAACACTAGATTGCGTTTGATTTCTTCCACTCAAGTGGCCTGTGGTCATTGACTTGGTCACTTCCATACGTCTTGAACAACCTTGACTTTACACAGCAACTTGGTCCTTAGTCACTCAAGACAACGTTCGAACGTTGTACTCAAGTACTTCTGGTTCTTCTTTTTGTTGACTGCAACACGCCATTTCTCAGCATCTAGTCTTGGCAGGGTTTTAGAGGACGTTCGAATGTGGGTTGACGTTCGAACATTCTTTCTTTGTTCCAAACCTTCTGCAATTTTGTTCCCTTTTGCACTGGTGTTACATTCAAGTGTGATTTTTGTTGTTCTCGAGCCTTTGTTCACTTTAGGACCTGAAATGTCATTACTTAAACTCCATCAAAGCACAATTAGTCCAAAAAGGCATAGTAAAAATTGTTAACTTTACACACGAGTCACATTACCCACAAAGCAATATTTCCAATATAATTCAATAGCAGCAAACGTGCTAATAACTAAATGATCACCAAAATTATCTTACGTAATTACAATTTTTTTCCCACAACTCATTCTACACATAGCATGTTAGAGAGTCACTGGGTACACTTGATTCTTCCATATATTCAAGATTACCCATTTCCTTCAGAATATGACCTGTAAAGTTGTCAAAACAATGTCCAACCTTATTATTTTAATAACATTAGTTGATAGCAAACCACATTGCTAGCAAAGAAAAACATGTAATGGAAAAAGAACATACCATATAATAGCAAAGCCTTAAGTTTTATTCAAAATTTACTGCATACCTTTCAAGCTGTTAAATTAAAGACATAATACCATGATCCTAGTTAGGTTTGTCAGTTTGTTTAGCTATGTCGTTATTAAAGACGTTGTAAGACAAACAAATATGAAAAATTAAGTTTAGGAAGATAATTACACATCTTCATTAGTTGAACTACTAACTGGCATATATGATTTACCCGAGAACCTCTCTCATTCCTAGCCTAAATACACAAAACTGATCAGTACACTTTGTATCATCCCCTCAATGCCATCATGGGTGTCACGAAGAAAAAATAAATAGTAGATACAATAGAGAACAAAAAGAAGATATAAATAGACTTCAAGCAACCTAATTCTCACCTATGTTTAAAGACTTAACTCAGAATCAGCAGTTCATGCATAACTACTGGCTTCCCAACAATTATATATTGAATTGGATCAGAAATGCAACACTTGAACCAGTGAAAATCAGGAATTAAATGAATTCCTTGAGGTTTAGTTATGATACAACTACATTGATGTTTTGGTTTCTTCATAATCTCAGCACTACAACTTTGGCACCAAACAATCTAAAAATTCAAAATTCAGATATTTAATTATTCACGTAAATTTTTTCCATGAATAAAGTACTAATACACACTAACCTTGTAACCAATTGGAGGCAGAATAAGGCAATCACAATGGCATTCTGGAGGCAAACAATGCCAATTACACAGCTTTATGAAAAACCAATATAACATCCAAGAACTCGGCAACCGAGGACAATACAATTATTATTACATCTTGAAAAACCAATATAAAATTCAAATCACATTGAAATTATGAATGACCAATATTTCTGCTAGATGACTGTATATAATCAAGTAAAGAAACCTAGAAAAACTACCCAAAAAAAAAACCACTTATACAATTACTGGAAAAACATTACCACCATCAAATTTTCAAAACATAAGCAACCCAACAATGGATCACTACAAAAAAAAACCCCACCTATAAAACCAACAACAACAACAATGAAAATGTTTAAGGATGCCTATACCTCATCGCAGCATAACCAAGGATGCCAATTTTCCTTGTGGACATGGTGTTTTCGGTGGTGGATCGTTGCGTCGCCGCTGGCTCCATAAATACTTACGATAAATATTTTACACCGAAAGCCAAAAATTCAAAATCAACCATAAATACAAACAATTAATTACAAAAATCAATTCAAAAAAAAATTATGTGATTTTGAATTAGTGAAGTGTGCGTTCTATGTGTGACCACACACATAAGAAAGAAACGAAGCACTATTTTTTTTGGGTAAGTAAAAAACAAAGCACTATTGTTATCTAAAGAATCAAAGAATGGTAAATCAAAAACTTTGGAGTAAAACTAAAACACGGAAGGAAAATGGGAAAATAAACCCAAAGGAAAAGAAATGCAGCCATCATCAAACAGTAAATTGAGGTGCAGAGAATCAGGTTGTTCACCGTATAATTTAATTTAGCATTCATTTAGTAACTAAGCAATTAGAATCTCCATTAAGCAAGTCGAGACAAAAACAATTAATCAAAGATTCGGATCCACAACATTGTTTAATGCATTTTTGTCATGAATAAATAATCAAATTAAATAAAATGTAGACTCTCCCAAAACTATAAACAAACATGAATAGAATTTACCCAATAATAAAATCTATGTTTGACAATAAAAAAACCAAAATTTAGATATAACCACAAATGGGTTATAGTAAGAGTTAGACATGGTACTCAAAATTTGAATATGTTGATCATCAAGTGAGGGAAGATTGCTATCACTAAATTGTTTACTATAGGAATATGCGGAGGTCCCCTACTCTGTCTCCAAGTTAACTTTCTCGTTTATCCCCCTCTTTTAGCTAGCTAGTGCTATATAGCTTTCAACTATCATCCTACATGTATTCTTTTTTTGATTAGTGCAACACCACAACATTCTTATTGAACCCTGGGAAAACTCACATAATTAATTGATTGAGACCAATTCTTATTAAACTCTTTTCCTCTATGTTTCAAAGAGGCACCACTTGAACAATTGTGCCTTCCTTTATCCAACCTCTAACGCATTGACTGAAATAACTGAAATAACAATGCTTCATTAGGAACACATTCACCTGAAAGAATTGGAGATATCATATCAACAACCTAAATTCTTGTGGTATAACAACCCAGAAACAAACTGAAAATACAACATTTAGAAGCAAATGAATACGTAAAACGGTATATCAAGGCATTGTAAATGGAAGAATTACAACTAAATGAGATGTAGTATATATATTATATGTAAATCAAAGAGTGATGGGTTGCCTAAGATGTAGTAGTGCAACATTTGCACAAAAAAAATTCAACTTTTGAAGCGTACAATAAATAGGAATTGCATGAAAAAGTCAAAAAATTACAAGCCCTAGTTTATTCCATGCCACTATATAAAGAATGAACAAAAAAGAAAAAAAAACCAAGGTAATAAAGATGTTGCAAAGTGCAGAAAAAAAAATCCATGCCACTTGTTCTATCCCTAGCATAGTTCAAATAACAGGCCAGTGAACGAATTTCTTCGAAAAGACCCAACATTCAACTAAAATAATCCAAAATAGCAAAACCCTATGCTATTAAAGTAACACCCAACAAAACCCCAACATCCAATTTCATCAAAAAACCAAACAAATTATGAAATTAAACCCCAATCGCAATCAATATAAACCTAACATTCAAGTTCATTTCCATAACTACTCTAACATTCAATCTAAATACCACAAATAACTATAACATTCAATCAAAACCCTACAATTCTATTTCATGAAAATAACCCAAATTTGAAATGTGCAAACATGGTTTCATGAAAAATTCCAAATTGAAAACCGTAACATCAATTGCTCAAAACTTAACAACCAAGTAGAAAATATAACATTCAATTTCCTACAAAACACCCAAGTTAACACCCAATTTGAAAAAAATTTAAATAAACAACTAAAGAAATTGATATGTTATTATAAGCAGCCAAGCACACAACAAAACAATTCTTTTAAAAAAAATATCAAAAAAGGAGAGCTAATTTAATGAAGAATTTTAATTTAAAACTATATCCTCCACATAAACATGCTCAAAAATAATATCAAGAAGGGACAACATTACCTTTGTAAAGATGGTGGTTCCTACTTTCATTGCTCATCTTTTTCATTAGTTTCTATACGCCAAACGTAGCAAAACACAATGACATTAAAAAGAAGAAGAAGAAGAAGAAATTACTACAAATGAACATGCACGCAACATAACTTACATTGGAGTAGGCCATAAAAGAATAACCAAACACAAATATGAAATTTTTAGACTGCACAAACACACAACAGAAAAAATGAAAAAATAAAACAGAAGTTCAAGACTGAAAATAGGAAAATAAATGGATAGATGAAAAATGAAACTGAAAAACATGGACAGGAAATAAAAATTAGAGAGATGAACAATTAGTGAAAAATCAATACTCAGTGAAGCAATACTAAAAACACCTGATGTTCGAATTATCTTTTGCTTTGGCATTACACAGAAACAAAGTGACCATTATAGAAAGTGGGTGGTGGTCGATGGTGGTGATCTAAATGGCTCTCTGAAGATGAAAAGTTGATAAGGGAGGTGACAGTTGGTCTTTGAGAGAGAAGACAATACATAGAAAGAAGGAGAGAAGAGGTGAACAAAGAGTGGGGTTGGATTGCTTATAGGGGTTTGATTTGTGTGTGTGTGTCATGAGATAGAGACACAGACACAGAGAGAGAGAGAGAGAGGGGGGGGAGGGAAGGAGGTACTTGGGTGACATTTGCTAATTGAGCCATGGCAGAGAAGCGATCGGTGAGAGAGTGAGAGAAAAGGATATAAGGGGCCTGAGTTGGGTCTTTATCCACAGAGGAGAGAGTTTGGCGTGGGCTGGAGTGCTCGGGGTGCCGTGTCACCTCTATCTTATTAATATAGATGAGATAGGGTGAAAGAGTTGAAATAAGAGATAGGAGTCTTAAAAAATTTTGACATGAGGATTGTCAGATCAATAATTATCAAGGGATCTAAGGCACAAAAAAATAAAGACAAAGAAATTTAGTTATTTTATTATATAGATGTGTGTACATGTGTATGTATACTGACAAAAGAAGTAAATTTTGCATGAATAAAGTGCCTTCAGATTATAAGGGAATGCAGTGATGATGCACCACATGTTTGAAAAGGATTGTGAGATTGCATCTTAGATTTGATTTCTCTCTCTCTCTCTCTCTCTCTCTCTCTCTCTCTCTCTCTCTCTTTTGTAGTCGATTGAGTGATAATGTTTGACTATTCAAAAGTGATAATAGTTGACTGTTGGTGGTAGTGGGATTGTGACTTGTCATGTAACCACCTTAATATGAAAACGCAGTTAATTAGATGAGTCTAAGGTATTGTTAGGATGTATACATTGCATATGATGTGTAATACATATGAAAATTCTTCTAGTCAATTTTGTTAAAAAAAATTCTTCATTTATAAAATCTATCAGTGGATAACAGTGAAAGATTCAAAAAATGGAGAAGGTGTTCTTGAAGATATAATAAATTACATGGTAAAAACATGTGTCCTTGAAAATATAATACATTACAGGATAAAAACATTCGTCAGTGCAATTAAGGAGAAATACAACATGAAATATTAATGTTATTTCAGACAAACAAAGGGTCAAAGATTATGGTTGAAAATTTCCTATAAAGAAATTCATGTTTTCTATATAGGTTTTTCTTTGATGACCACACCACTTAGTCAAAGATGAAACTCCACTCTGGATAACCACCATCCTCTTGAGTTTATCCATGAAATATAACATAGGACTAAGTAGTCCAATACAAAACAATCGTTTGTCTTTGTTTATGAACATATGATTCCTTTCTATTAATTTATTCCTATACCTCCATGACGTAACTATTTATCATGCAGAGGCCTTCTATAAGCCCCGTGGTCACTCCAAAACCACAAATATATTCCTTCAAAACTAGAGAGAAAACAATCATGCAGACTCTCCTTTCTCGGGTGGCAAACATCTGGTTGTGTACTTCCTCAAAGTTTGACACTTGAACACAGCCTCTCCTCGCAGATTGACACATGAAAATACACACATACACACTCTCTCCCTATCGAACCCATTTAGCCCCAAAGCTCGACACTCTGGAATCTACAGAAATATCAATTGTTGGCCATTTTACATACTTAAGGGCGAAGTATCCAAATAGCGCTTCTCATTTCCTTTGATTAACATGTATCATACTAAGTGCAAACACGCAGCAAAGAAGCTCTAGCTGTACCCTTGTCCACCAACCTTATATTATCTAGAAACTTTGCTTTTACTACTACCATATTCATCTTAAAAGTGATCACTATTCTCCTTAGGCGGAGAGCGACAGAGAGAAAAAGAGAAGCTTGCGTGAAGTCCAACCATGGATAAGGGAGAGAGTGTGGCTGTAGTCATGGTAAAGGAAGGAAAGAAAGTGCCTGATAAGAGATCTTCAGTGGGGCGTTCGAAGAAAGGTTGCATGGGAGGCAAAGGAGGCCCTGAGAATGCTCTTTGCACTTTCAGAGCTGTTAGATAAAGAACATGGGGCAAATGGGTGGCCAAAATCCACGAATCGAATTGGGGTGCCCGGCTTTGGCTCAACACTTTCAATACCTCCCTTGAAGTCGCCACCGCTTATGACGATGCTGCCCGAACGCTCTATGGACCATCTGCAAAACTCAACTTACCTGATCAAAGGCCATTACCTTTTACAACTTTTTCGTCTATTCATTAAGCTCTCAACCACAAAGGTCTCATGGGCAACCAAAGCACAAGCACGAGTTCCTCCTTGATCAACTACGAATCTAGCACTGATGGAAATACAAATAAAGGTGATGAAGTTTCACTGCTAGGAGACATAAACGTAGAGTGGGGGAGTTCAATTGCAAACATGGTAGATGTAGAACAGTGTCTAAATTGGCCAAAATTTTTGGGGGAGAATGGTTTTTGTTGGATTGGTGTTAGTAGATCAGGTGATTTGACCGACGTGGAAGAATTCGTTGATTGCAATGGATTTCAAGATCCATGGAGCTTGTGAACTTTTTTGTATATGACTTGGTGACCTGTAAAACTGCTAGAACCAATAGGCTCGTGTGTGCATATATGCATGCTTGACTTGGTGCTGATTTTTTTGAGTAATACTATTTGGACCTAAAATTCTGACTTAATTTGTTGACATAATAATGTGGTTTCAGGAGAACCATTTGATCAGCATTAAGTTTCAATATTTGATGACCCCCACAGTCAATCCAAAGATTATAGTGAATTAGGTCAGTAAGTTAGATCCCAATAGCATTGCTCGATTTTTTAAAAGTTTGGGGTGTGGGTTGTGACTTGCGAGTGAAAACTGTTCTGTGCTCTGTGCACTTCTAAAAAGTTAAAAAAACAAGTTTAAAGCTGATATCTCTCTCTCTCTCTCTCTCTCTCTCTCTCTCTCTCTCTCTCTCTCTCTTTCCATTTGGAGTGTATAACAGTAAATGCACACATGTGATTTAAAGTCTCCTTTTCGAATTGGTTTTTGTTTGCTGGGGCTGGATCAAAATTGGAACGATAAAGAGAGATTAGCATGGTTCCTGTGTAAGGATGACACACACAAATTGAGAAATGGGGCTGGATCAAGCTCATGGCAGTGGCAGTTTTTTGTTGTCGGAGAGTTTCATATTGCAACTTGCATAGCCAATTTTTGGGGACCACAGAAGTATTCAGAATTTGTATCCTTTGAATTTGGATGAAATCTATTTGGTAGATGAAATTTGTGCGGTTTGGATCGTTACAACATTCGTCTTGAGAATTCATGCAAATTACACAAAGTTCAACGTCGTAGTTCGTTTGAATTATGAAAACTGGCCGTATAGTTTTGATTATGCGTGTGTTTTGGATCAGAATTCACCCTCTAAATTTTAGATCCAGACCAAAAGAAATTTAATATTGCATATCATAAATCCAGCTCAAAAGAAATTCTTTTCAGACCTGAAGTGTTGGGGTTTAGTGTGTTGGCACAATTGCAGATGCAATGAAAACCACCTCTTTAGAATCCAACCCGCTTAATTATGGTTGGTTGATCTAGAGACATTATGGTTGGTTGATTTAGAATCCAACCCGCTTAATTAGGTAAAATTTTGACTGGATTGAAAATAGTTTCTTTGGTACCTAGCGTTGTGTTTTTTTTTCTTTGGAAAATTGTTAAATTGCATTGAGACATCTGTAGGGTGAACAATCCATGACTTTATGATTTATATATTATTAATGTGGTTAATTGAAAAATTGGACAATTAATTGCACTCCATAAAACTCCGCCTATGAAGTTTTGTGCGCGATCTGTCCCAAGTCCAGATAAAGAAGGAGAGTTGTGTTAGCTAGTTGACAGCAATCATAAAAATTGTTTGGTCAAACATGAACATGAATCCAATGGATATTCGCGTAAATACTAGGACATTC
>CAUOFW020003281.1:15336-37097 GCA_963454935.2 Ilex paraguariensis
AAAAAAAAAAAAAAGAGCACAATTTTGAATTCAAACAACAATCATTATTGTAGTATTCAATATTCAAAAGTAAAATTATTAAAAAAAATCATAAAACTAAAAAATATTGAAATTAACAAATAATCATTTTAAAGATGAATAGTTGACCAAAAAAGTGGCCCCTCAACCCAATAAGTAGAAACGAATACGAAGATTGTAAAGAAAAAAAAACTTTGAAACTAACTAAAAGTCTGTGGAATGAATAAAATAAAAAAAAAATGAAAGCAAACAAAAGTTTAACCTTATAATATATGAATGTTGTAGAAGAAGAAATATGATATGTTCGAGCTTTTCTATATTCGTTCGAGAATAATAAGTTTGAGTTTTTTCGAATGTTAATAACTAATAATTTGGAGAAGAAGAAGAGAGAGATGCTTACTAGCAACGATAATGATAAAAAAAATTTAACATTCAAAATGGCAGAGATATATATAATCAACTTTATATGTAAATCTTTGTGGTAAAATAATTCTTCCATTATATTAGTAAATTCTTAATACAATAAAACAAAATAAAAAATCTAATTAATTGTCAAAAGAAATATACATAATTTAAGGGAAGACAAATATGTCAAAAAAATCATAAAAAGTCAAATTATGTATTTTGACAAAATTAAGTTATAAAAATAAGGACTTAATAATCTAACATTAAGAGCTACTAGTCATAACCCGTGCTAAAAATCATGATAAAACATAAAATTCGAGTATCCAAAAAATCAATTTCATTATATTAAATTTTTTCAACATGATTGTATATGAATAATGTTTGAAATAAAAATTATAGTAATTACAAATTAATCAAATATTAAATGATTAAACATATGATAAATGAGTGATGTGATATTTTTAGTGGAAAAATATGTAAATAATTAAACATGTAATAGAAATGAGTGATGTGATGTTTTCATGAGAGAAAATATAGAGAGAATAAAAATTCAAGTTGCTATGTATTTTATTATACATATGAATTGTTTGACAAATAACTCTAATTTCATATACATCTTTACAATTTTCCCTAAAAGTAATTTTATTTTAAACAATTTTGATGATTAATGATCACATTTATCAAAACCTAAAAGCTAATTATTTAATTATAACAGATTAATTATGTAATAATATCATACTAATTATGATTTTTGTAATTAATTACTTTATACTGTAAATAATCCTTATCCTCTACAACACCGCCACCAACACAGTAACACCAATCACCAATCACCAATCACCAATCACCAATAACAACCAACAACAACACAGTAAAGCTCACCACCACCACAACACAAACCCATCAAAATCCACCTCCCTCTCTTCCCCCCTATAGAGCCAGTTACTTAAATACCGCCTACTCCTCCCTCGAACCAGTCATCAAAATTTCCACCTTGAAAACTGCCACCCAAACCACCACCAACCACATCCACTCACAACTGTTTCTGCAACAGATCAAGAGAGAGAGAGGAGCTCGGAGGTGGAGGTGGAGGTGACGGAAAGGTTGTTGTGCTTGTTGGGGTGGGGGTTGGGAAGGTGATTTTGGGGAACGGCAGGGTTGTTAGTGTAGATAGAGTCACAGGTTATGGAGTGTGCGTTTGAGCATTGGTCACTGGTTTAAATCTTGCCATGGATTTGACTTGTTAAATTAAGGATAAAGTAGTCTTTTGATTATACAGTCAACGTCGTTAAATTATTGGAGTTTCAGTGTAATTTCAAAATTGTGAAGGAGTGTCCACGAAATAAAACTAAATGTCAGGGGATGTATATGAAATTTACCCTATATTTTTCCGTCTCTTTCCTATCTCTAATCTCTCTTTGTTATGCACTTCTTCAATTAACATATTGGTTGCGGTGGTTATGTATGACCGTTCGGTGTAAGTTAGGATCATTAAGAAAGTATTTGACAGGGCATTAACAGGGCACGATCATCCCTGTCGAAGAAGTCTCCCACCTCTCATCGGTGTTCTTCCATCTCCGGCTATCGTCGACAAGGTAGGGAGACCTCACGCTCACACCCGTGCTGCCTCTCCCGATTCAGATGCTTTCATCCACGAACAACACCGACAACGACCACTTTGCCTTCAATTACCTTGCCGATCACCGACGACGCCAAAAGTAGCTCCCTCTGTCACTGATCTTTTTCTTATTGTTGATTGATATCCACAGTAATAGAGGTACAACCTCTTCATTTTAAGTAATTTCTTGTGTGTTTTTATAATTTTGTTTGAAGTTTTTAGGTTAACATTTATGATGAAGTTTGCGGAGATCATTGAATGATTTTGGGAAAAAATGTTTTATTAATTACAAATTAGATCTGTGATCTTAATGATTTAGATATTTGATATTGTCCACTGCCCACCAGATGTTTGATTTATGGAGGCACCTAAAATTGTCCTGTGCAATGAACTCTATAAGAACCGTTGGTGCCATAAGATTAACCCCAAAACTCTGCACATACCAATTATTCATATGAGTTGAGGATGGAAGAGTGTGAAACCTCTAATCATTTTTTCTACTCAAAGCCGAATATAATAAATAAACAAACCATGATTCAAGTAGTTCATTTTTTTGTCTCATTTTGTGGATTAATTTTTTTTTCTCTCAACCCCGTGCNTTCTACTCAAAGCCGAATATAATAAATAAACAAACCATGATTCAAGTAGTTCATTTTTTTGTCTCATTTTGTGGATTAAATTTTTTTTCTCTCAACCCCGTGCATTCTTTTTTTGGGTAATTGCATGCTAAACCCATAAAACTTAGCTTCATGGTACATAACATTGGTCTAATTGGTATAATGGGTTGCTGAAAGTAGAAAGCTTAGCCAAGATATGAGTTGTGTTTTTGCTGTAAATAATTTTTAAAAGCCAGTCCTCACCATCTACTTTGTGAAATCTCAACTCTAACATGTCTTATTTTCTTCATTTTCTAATGTGTATAATGTGTAATTGTTACTTGGTCCTTTCACAATGAGAAACTTATAGATGATTGTATATTTTTCAAAGTGATAAGTGACCATTTGGGACTCGGAATCAAGACAGGGCTGCCTTACATATGACACAGCAAAGCTAGCAATCGATTTGCGAACCTTAAAAAAGAGTACAATGGCATCTTCTGGCAAGATCATCCCCTTCTTCCAAGCATCTGCCCATCTAAAGGAGTGCACTACTTTTCAAAAGTGTTACATTGAAGATGCCATTGTGCAGGATATATAAGAAGAAGTCTTTGAGTTGTTGTTTGATTAGAAGTTTTGCTCTTGTTATATATTGGCAAGTGTGGAAAGAGAGGTGTCAAAGATTGGCCGGAGAGAGGAAACAATATTCTTACTCTATCTTTGTAAGAGTTTGCAGTATTTTAAGGTACCACGTCAGAAATATTAAACCAAAGGTGTTGGATGATATTGTGGGTAAAGCCTTTTTGGAATTTTTGCAAGTGGATTTTTCTTATAAGGCTTTACTTAAGTGTATTTGGGTGCAGTGGGTGTGTCCAGCTGCTAGTGTGTTAACGTTGAACTCTGTTTTGGGACTTTGTTAATGTTCTTGGTCTTGTCTAGATATTAGGCAGATTAGAAGTTTTTTGAGGAGGTGGGAGCTGTGAAGATGTTTTGCTGGAATGTTGGAATCTTTTGCTCCTGAATCTGCAAAGCTTTTGCTTCTGGATCTGTTGCTTTACTCTGATGGGAGTTGCTTTGTTTTTTTATGTTGGTTTGGTTTTAATTTCTGTTATGGAAAGATACTTTGGCCTTTCTTTTTGCTTCCTGTAATTGCTATTTTGTGAATAAGTAAAATTTTTATGTTTTGCTAAAAAAAAAAATTGTTCAAGTAGGTTAAGGAAAAGCTTGGGAAAGTAGACCCTTGCTTTGTCAAGCTTTCAGACGCCATGGTGACATGGATCGAAGCTTGAGATGAGCTCAACCCATCCACAAGACTCCCAAATTGTTCGATGTCTCTGTCAAGTGAAAGTTTTAAATGACAGTAACTACCTTATTTTTTAACAGCTATGAAACTCAATTATTTGCATCGTTATGTCTTTTTATCCATGTCTTGGTTTATAGATTNCTCAATTATTTGCATCGTTATATCTTTTTATCCATGACTTGGTTTATAGATTGGTAGATGTAATTTTTTTATTTTTTGGTTTCTTGAAACAATTTTGCTTTAACATGAACCTATAGTTTGATTTAACAATAAATTTTGCTAATATTATATGGGTTTGTTCAATTTAGTTGTTGAGTTTAATTATTATTATATAGGTTGTGTTAATAGCCTATGTATTTTGTGATGCTACTTTAGATGACATGATATTTTTATGTATGATATTTTTTTTGTATATCAATGTATGTGTAATTTATGTTTGTATATGTGCATTTAATACTATTAACAAATGTGACACAAAAAAATATTTTTACACCCAAACATACTTTTTATAAAATATTTTAATTTAAGCACTTTTTATTTNTTTAATACTATTAACAAATGTGACACAAAAAAATATTTTTACACCCAAACATACTTTTTATAAAATATTTTAATTTAAGCACTTTTTATTTTGAACATCCAAACAATACTTATTTAATAAAAATGTTTTCCTTATAAAACACTTTTAATAAACACTTATTGAAAAAGTATTTATAAGATTACATAAGTCATCCCAAACGCACTCTAAATTTAGTGGTAGTTTATAATTGATTTGTGATAATATGTATCAATGATGAAGTTGTATCGTCCTTGCACCAATATCTACTCCGACTAATCCTGAAGTTGTTAAGCATGTCCTGTTTGATTTATCTTTAGTCCGAAGTGTATGGGCAAGAATTTTAACCCAAAGGAAAACCAAAACCTCTCTATGTGTATGATTTAAGCCTTAAATTATTACTGGTTGTACCCTAATTATATGTAAAACGATTTCCCTCCGTAAACTTGGTCCTGATCTTAATCAGTTAGGAGAAAGAAAATTGAAAAGCATCAGAGAATTCAATGAAAAGAATGATACAAACATCTATAATAGTAAAATAAAGTAAATTTATAATAATAAAACAAAGTCTCCTACTTGAGTTGTTTAGGTCCTTCAGCTAAAAAACACAATAACAACACAAATTGTTTAGATCGGATGATTTATATTATGATTTAATATTTTAGCCACGATAACTTATTAAATTTTAACTGTTAACGTTTTAACTATAATAACTCATTTAAATGTTAACATTATAGCCACAGTAACTCAACCCATACGAGCCAATACATTAAAAAAATGAATGTGTTGTGCATGGGGAACGACTAATTATTTCATAGGATTGACAACACCNAAAAAAATGAATGTGTTGTGCATGGGGAACGACTAATTATTTCATAGGATTGACAACACCATGGAAGATGGACAACGTCTTCTTATTGCATTCAAAAACCTTTGAAATGGAACAAATCTAACCAATACTTAAACAAAACCACACACATACAAAAAACATTCGTTACACATGGTGCCAATGCTCAATTCTTGAGCCAAATATTCTATATTGACCACTAGTTTAAAGGAATCGGTTGGACCAGCAATGAAATCAGATAATCCTTTGTCCAACGGTCTGGCACGCCATGCCCATCTCCCTGTTGGTAAAAGCACTGAGCTGCCCGACCATGATTTGCACAGGCACTTAAAAATGGTTCAGAGAAAGGATAGTTTTTGTGCATGTCCTTGTTCAAAGTCTTCCATATTTCATTGATTAAATTGTTCATGAATTCACGAGCGACTTCTTCAGATGCACCATTTTCATTCATATAACATTGTAGTGCCTTGAGGGTGTCTCCTCTGGCCAACTCATCCTACACATATCTCATGTGTTAATTTAATTTTTACNCACCATTTTCATTCATATAACATTGTAGTGCCTTGAGGGTGTCTCCTCTGGCCAACTCATCCTACACATATCTCATGTGTTAATTTAATTTTTACAAAAAGAGGTGTTTAATTGGATAGCACTACAATGCATTGCGTGCACTATATGTGGACAAATTTAAGGAATAGAGTTCTCATGAANCTTCTTCAGATGCACCATTTTCATTCATATAACATTGTAGTGCCTTGAGGGTGTCTCCTCTGGCCAACTCATCCTACACATATCTCATGTGTTAATTTAATTTTTACAAAAAGAGGTGTTTAATTGGATAGCACTACAATGCATTGCGTGCACTATATGTGAACAAATTTAAGGAATAGANCATGTGTTAATTTAATTTTTACAAAAAGAGGTGTTTAATTGGATAGCACTACAATGCATTGCGTGCACTATATGTGGACAAATTTAAGGAATAGAGTTCTCATGAAATCAAGTAAAAGAACATAAAATATATTTGTGTAATTAAGTTAAATGATATCTCATATTTTTCAAACTTATATTATATAATTGCAAACGTTACATAAAATAGGTAGATCTAGTAATGGGAAAATATAGAAAGTAGTCCACATTTTAATTTAGAATAGTAGTGTTGCCTTATGCTCCGTTTGGTAGAAATGATGAAAAATAGAAAGTAAGAGGGATAAACTTTCTATCCTTCAAAGAAGGAAAATAAGAATGATACATTTTTTTTTCCTTTGTGTTTGGTTAGATAGATGGAACTGACTAAGATTAAGGGTGACAATTGAGTCGTGTCGTGTCAGATTCGTATTGAGTCATTACGATTTTGTGTCGATCATTAATCACACCCAACTCAACTCATTTAGCTAATTGTGTCAAATGGTACTTCGTACTTTGTGATGATTTTTGTCTTCNGCTCCGTTTGGTAGAAATGATGAAAAATAGAAAGTAAGAGGGATAAACTTTCTATCATTCAAAGAAGGAAAATAAGAATGATGCATTTTTTTTCGTTTGTGTTTGGTTAGATAGATGAAACTGACTAAGATTAAGGGTGACAATTGAGTCGTGTCATGTCAGATTCGTATTGAGTTATTACGATTTTGTGTCGAACATTAATCACACCCAACTCAACTCATTTAGCTAATTGTGTAAAATGATACTTCTTACTTTGTGATGATTTTTGTCTTCTTGAGGGTAAGGGTTCAAACCCCCTTCCTCTCTCCCACTCCCAAAAAAAAAAAAATTTAATTAATTGTGTAGTGTCGAGTTACGAGTTGACCTATTTATTTTTGTGTTTGTGTCATAAAATTTATGTCGAGTTCGAGTCGTGTCATTATATTGAGTCAAAAATTTTCACCCCTAGTTAAGATGAAAATTTGTTTTATTTTTATTTTTAATATANAAAAAAAAAAAATTTAATTAATTGTGTAGTGTCGAGTTACGAGTTGACCTATTTATTTTTGTGTTTGTGTCATAAAATTTATGTCGAGTTCGAGTCGTGTCATTATATTGAGTCAAAAATTTTTACCCCTAGTTAAGATGAAAATTTGTTTTTTTTTTATTTTTAATATATATATAAATACATTTTTTATTATTGTATTTTTATATGAAATTAATATATACATAATATATGTATATATAAAAAGATATATAGACAAATAAGATAAATTTTAACACAAATAATTAACTTTTCATCTATTTTTCTTCCGATTTTGGAGGGATTGATTTAGGTGAGTTGAAAGGAAAATTAATCCTTCCATTTTTCCATTATACCAAATGANTATATATAAAAAGATATATAGACAAATAAGATAAATTTTAACACAAATAATTAACTTTTCATCTATTTTTCTTCCGATTTTGGAGGGATTGACTTAGGTGAGTTGAAAGGAAAATTAATCCTTCCATTTTTCCATTATACCAAATGGAGCATTAATATATTTCTTCACAATAATATCATGATTAATTTTTTTTTTCAAACATCTTGACATTTACAAGTTTTCTAATTTTTATTTATCATTTTTCATTTAATTAATAAATATAAATATAAATATTTGCATAGATATAAAGACAAATGAAGGAATGTTTGTGTTTTTTGGGTTAGAAAACAGATAATAATGCCAGTAACTACACTTTAATAAAAGTATATTGGTCACTAGAAAGTTTTTGAAGATAAGTATTTTTTTAGTACTAGTACCGATTTAGACATAAATTTATCAGTTTCTTGTTATTGTTGTGACTTAAAGAGAATTATGTTAAACATACCGACGATGTTCCCATATCATTGGTGATTCGATTAAGCATGCAGCTGCAACGCACGATACTCGGGAGCTTGTCTATGTAATCCAATGCCTCCTCAGTGATTTTGTCCGTGGTTAGGAAATAGCCACCTAATACCATGATAGCAGTCGCCATGGAAACTACTGCATTGTCAAAATACTCCTCCAATGTTGGCTTGTATCCACCATGATACCACTTTGCTTCCTTCAAGTATGCTTTACAGATATCTGTCCACTAAAGCAATGCAAATATAGTTTGCTGTAAATATCATATAGAGGAAATGAATTCTATTCAATCAATTCATATATAGGAAATGTAATATTTTTCTAGTGGCCATGCAAAATAAATAAATAAATAAGATTAAAAAATGTGGTTATGAATTCTACCGCCTTTCTTAGGTAAGGGATGATGTTAAAGCCTTTCTCTTTCAGTGTCCAATAGCCAATTTCATTGGTGGTGTTGTACAAGGCAAGAAGGCATTGCTTTATATTGCAAGGAAGCGCGTCAATTCTATTGATATCCCATCTGAAGGATTGACAAAAAAATAAAATGAATTAAAAAAACATGAAGTACTAGTTTATTGCAACGTCAGGATAGTGTGTAACAGAATCTACATACAAACCTGTCAACAAAATCTGTGAAAAGCTCTAGTTCGTCCACTGAGCCATATACATCGTATATATCATCTATAACAGTTATCAAACATGTTATCTTCGTTGTCATATATCGATATTGTCCATATTGCGGTTCACATATCATTGAGTTGTTCCAAAAGTAGTGTTCTACAAGCCTGTCTCTTGCAAAACCCATATTGTGCAAGCCGATATCCACCCACCAACTGAGAATTTGGAAAGTTATAGTCAAATCAGTGCCTTACTTTTGATTAATTAGTTTTGGATATCACAAAATACAAAGAAATTGGTGGTTCCAAACCCAAGTCCATCAAATTGAAATGAAAAGTAGTTTTCTATGAGATTAAACCTTTTTTTTATTTGGGGGGGAGGGGGGTGGGGGGAGAGAAGGCAAAATCTTCACAAGATAAAGAGTACCATTAGACCAAAAGTCAATTAGTGTGATTAAACTTGCACCCTCTTTAACTTCTAGTTATATTCTTTTTATAGCCATGACACTCAATGTTGCAACTTTGATTATCATCATGCACCTTGCTGAAGAACCAAGGAACTTCAAAATTAGATCCATACCTTGCTAATTTCCTGACCTCTTGTTGATGAACTGATTGCACCATGTTGTAGTCCAACTTAGCTAGTTGTAGTAAAGAAGGGTTCATGTTTTGTTCTTGCTCATATGCATCAATGAACCATCTAGCCTCCAATCTTGTCAATCTCCAATGCACGGGCATATCCAGAGCATGGCCCACTTTTCTGGCTAAGCTTGGTGATATGTCTCCTATGATGTCTTTCAAATGCCTGGTTGTGAAAGCTTTGGCCAGATCAATGATGTTTTCACCTTCCAAACCCAAGAAAGAAGCTTCATACAAACTCAACAGCCCCTCCACATTCTCACAGAGGCTTGGCTTAAAATTATTTGTCTCATCTATGAACCTTTCAAACACATCTGTCTCATATAAAATTACAAAAAGCATTAATTCTTAATACGCATAACAAATAGTGTTTCTATATGCTTAAGAATGACACAGACATATGGAACAATGTTGTTTGTGTTGCAAGAAATAGCAATTGAAACCAGTTTGTTTCTGCAAATCCAATTTGTCTGATTGGGGAAAATAGAGTTCCTTTTGTTACTGTTTCATTGTAACACAGTGTAATGAACTATGAAATAGCATATACCTTGGGATATATTATACCCATGTTGCCTAAAGAGCCTAAACTGGAGGGCTACTGCATAGAGCTCATCACTTGATCCTGCACTNACAGTGTAATGAACTATGAAATAGCATATACCTTGGGATATATTATACCCATGTTGTCTAAAGAGCCTAAACTTGAGGGCTACTGCATAGAGCTCATCACTTGATCCTGCATTATTACTATCTTTGTAAACAATATCTAGGCCATTTTTTATCTCTGTCTCAAACAGATACTTCAATCCTAGCCTTTGAATAACATCGATCAACTCAAGCTTGGCCATTTGGTTCATCACTCCATTAATGAGACACTTCACGTCATCTTTTAGCTTATCAGCTTGCACTATATATTTCTCGTTCTACACATTAATAAAAGATGCAAATAAATAATAAACATCAGTTAAACCAAATATTTGCAAATTAGGTTGAAATAAATAACACTNTCAACTCAAGCTTGGCCATTTGGTTCATCACTCCATTAATGAGACACTTCACGTCATCTTTTAGCTTATCAGCTTGCACTATATATTTCTCGTCCTACACATTAATAAAAGATGCAAATAAATAATAAACATCAGTTAAACCAAATATTTGCAAATTAGGTTGAAATAGATAACAATAGGTGTATTTTTCACGTTACAGCAAAATCGTTGGTAAGTGATTGCACGAAATCATAGTCCCAGACACTTGGTATGTAATTGGCTGATCGTCGAGGCACCGTGTGATCATCGACAATTCTGGTATTGGCAACACATCGAATGGGTTTAAATGCACAACAGGTAGTACGATTTTTTGATGAATCAATGCATGAGAAGGGTGTTGCAGAGAGAATGGAAGGCGAGAAGAGAGTTTGAAGAGCCATTCCTTCTCTTTTGCCTATAGTAGCTCAAGTCTAGTCTACACAATAATTGATGACTGTAATTTGGGAGACTAAATCTATATATAAACAACCACCAAATAATTGTTTGAATAAACAAATGATCCAGTTGGTGTCAACATGTTTCATGATACTTTCCGAAAAAAACATGTTTCATGACATTAAATCCAATTACAATACCCATATAAGTTATATCTCATTTGTAAGATTTGTATATCAAAAAATATATATATTTTACATTGATATTTATTAGCAATTGGGTGAGTTGTCCATATTACACTTCCTAATTTTCCATACTTCATGTATGATTTGACACTTCCTAATTTAGGTATTTTGAAAGTTTGCCCAAGAAAAAAGACATAATAATACTATAGTTATTTAATAAAATGTCTTCCTTTACAGGTATGAAGTATATCACAAAAGGCTTAACAATTCTTTCACTCAGTATTTCATGCTTCTGGTTTTCTATCTTCTGCGACATGATGAGTTTTATATTTATCACCTCTTTCATGCACAATGCACAGTTTATGGTATTTCTTCCTGTGCTACTTGTCATCCTTCAAATTTATCACCTCTTTCAGATTTCAACTACTAGTTTAACCAACTAGAGCGTCATAAGTTAGACCTATCTTAACGTGGTACTCGAATATCAAATTGCATGGATCTTCAAGCTGGGTTGTTGTTGTTATCCTTGTTGGATAGTCTTAACTTATCAATATATGCTTTTTATGGGTAATTTCATATTTCATGCATGCATATGGATTCCAGCTCCTCTCCATTTCTCTTAGAAATGGAAGATCTTCCATTGCTTAAGACACATGTCCCATTAACTTTTGTGGGGCTAAGATTTAGTCATCTCTTCAATTAACCATTTCACACACGTCTCTTGCTCCAATAAAGTGACGAGCATTCCGTTTGTCAAACATACTATTTTTCCATTAATTATGAATTTAAGATTTAATTACAATATTAAAAAAATAATTTTTGATATAGTATTTCATTTTTTGATTAATTATTTTATTTTATTTTACTTAATTATTTTTTCAGTCAACTACTACAAATAAATTCAGATTAAATTTACAAAAAAATGGTAATAATAACAAAAGATTATTTTTCAATACCGGAGTGTTATTCTCAAATAAATAATTCAGGCAATTTAGAAGTCAACAATTCCATCTATTTTGCCGGAAATTTTTTTATTTATTTCAGGGTTAAAATTGTTGTTTGCAATAATTGATTGGAAGAAACTTTAATTTAATATCATAAAATATAAAATTTTTTATAAATTTAAAAAATAAGGAGGGAAGACTTCTCATCTCTAAATTGTTAATAAATAGATAGATAGATAGAAGAGACTAACAAATAGTGAATAAAATAAAAATATTAAATTGTAAACTTGGCATGATTTCAATGGACGAAAAAATAAATACCATTACTATACCAAAAAAATATTTTTTAAAATCACAATTAAATCATAAATTCAAAATTCATGGAAAAATAATATATTTCACATACGGAACATTCCATCACTTCATTGAGAAAAAGAAGCGTGAGAGTGAAAATGATTAGCCAAGAATATGGCTACATCTCAGCATACAAAATGAATAGGACCTGTGGCTTCATCCCTATATTCATTTCTGAAGACTATAGCATTTCTTTCTCTCTAAAGGGTATAAACAGAGATAGAAAGGCTTAGCTTGAGCACAATGGTTCTAATAGATTTTCCTTTCCACTGGTTAGAAGCTGCATGAATAGCTGATAGCCATTTAGGGTGGAACCAGGTAGCCATATAATGACTAAGCACTCTGCACGATACCCTACCAGTGAAAGGGCAATAAAAAAACAGATAGTTAATGTGCTCTTATGTAAGTCTACAAAAAAAAAAGTGTTAATTTCCTACATATAATTCACTTGAAATATTTAGAAGATAGAAAGGGGATACAAACTAAATGTAGAGTCCCTGTATATATAACCAATGAAAATTATAATAAGGGTAAAAAGGTAAAAAAGAAAAACTATAATAAACCCTAATAAACTAAGCTGCAATATCTCCAACACTCCCCTTCAAGTTAGGTGTAAAAATATTAACTAAACTAAGCTTGACAACGGAGTCTCGACGAATGGATAAAGTAACAGATTTGGTGAAAATATCTGCGACCTAATCACTGATACCCACAAACGATGGAGTGACAATACCACTGCTAACCTTCTCCCGAAGAAAGTGAACATCGATCTCCATATGTTTCGTCCTCTCATGTAATACAGAGTNACAAACGATGGAGTGACAATACCACTGCTAACCTTCTCCCGAAGAAAGTGAACATCGATCTCCATATGTTTCGTCCTCTCATGTAATACAGAGTCAGAAACGAGCTGAATAACAGATCGATTATCGCAATATAGTGTTGATGAAAAAGTCACTAGAAATCCCGACTCACCAAGAATTGATCATAGCCAGATAATCTCACATGCGCCAAGTGCCAGTGTCTGATACTCTGCCTCTGCTGATGAGCGGGAGAAAACTGACTACTTCTTACTCTTCCAAGAGATAAGATGAGTCTCTCAAAAAGCACATAAGTCCATAGTTGATCCACCGTCACGTGTTCCCCTATAATCTGTATTTGAATAACAGGCTAGAGAACCAGTCTGAGATCCTGATGCATAGAACAACTCAAGTCCAAGACAAGACTTGAGGTATCAAAGAATATGATAAACTGCATCAAGATGAGGTTGACATAGTTTGTGTGTGAACTGACTAACTCGGCTGACAGCGAATAAAATGTTTGACCTAGTGTTAGATAGGTAGATAAGTCTACCTACCAACCTCTGATAGATAGTCAAATCTCTCAACTCTTCACCTTCAACAGTAAGCTTCAGGCTTGGAATCATGGATGATGATACCGGTTTGCACCCCAACATCCCAGTGTCTGAGAGAAGATCCAGAACATACTTTCTCTGAGAAAAAACAATACCCTAACTGCTACGGGCAACCTCAATCCCAAGAAAATATCGCAAAAATCTAAGGTCCTTCGCATCAAAGGCATTCCTAAGGTCTACCTTGACCTGCGTAGTCCCAGAAACATCACCTCCAGTAATAATAATATCATTAACGTATACTAAAAGGATGACACATTGTCTAAAAGTATTCTGTCGAATGAAGCAGGTATGATTAGAATAACATCTGGTGAACCCTAAACGAACAACTACATCACTAAAGCGAGAGAATCAGGCTCGTGGTGACCATTTCAGTCCATAAAGTGACTTACGCAGTCGACATACCTTTCTAGCATACCCCCTCACCACGAAAGCCTGGTGGTACATCATCTCCAATAATAATAATATTATTAACATATACTAAAAGGATGACACACTGTCTAGAAGTATTCTGTCGAATGAAACAGGTATGATTAGAATGACATCTGGTGAACCCTAAACAAACAACTACATCACTAAAGCGAGAGAATCAGGCTCGTGGTAACCATTTCAGTCCATAAAGTGACTTAAGCAGTCGACATACCTTTCTAGCATACCCCCTCACCACGAAAGCCTGGTGGTACATCATCTCCAATAATAATAATATCATTAACATATACTAAAAGGATGACACACTGTCTAGAAGTATTCTGTCGAATGAAACAGGTATGATTAGAATAACATCTGGTGAACCCTAAACGAACAACTACATCACTAAAGCGAGAGAATCAGGCTCGTGGTGACCATTTCAGTCCATAAAGTGACTTACGCAGTCGACATACCTTTCTAGCATACCCCCTCACCACGAAAGCCTGGTGGTACATCATCTCCAATAATAATAATATTATTAACATATACTAAAAGGATGACACACTGTCTAGAAGTATTCTGTCGAATGAAACAGGTATGATTAGAATGACATCTGGTGAACCCTAAACGAACAACTACATCACTAAAGCGAGAGAATCAGGCTCGTGGTAACCATTTCAGTCCATAAAGTGACTTAAGCAGTCGACATACCTTTCTAGCATACCCCCTCGCTACGAAAGCCTGGTGGTACATCCATATAAATAATCTCGTCCAGATCACCGTGAATAAATACATTATTCACATCCAACTTATGAAGAGACCAAGAGTACTTCGCAGTTAGAGAAATAATCAATCGAACAACAGTCAATTTTGTCACGGGGGCAAAGGTACCACTAAAATCACGATCTGGTACTTAAGTAAAGCCCTTCGCCGCAAGCCTATCCTTGTGACGATCAATAGTACCATCTGCAAGAAACTTCAGGGTATAAACCTAGCGACAGCCAATAGGCTTCCCCCTTGAAAGTAAAGAGACAAGATCTCATGTATGATTATGCTAAAAAACGTCTATCTCCGTCTACATGGCAAGAACCCACTAGGCTCTCTCATAGCCTCTGAAACATAGCGAGGAATTGGCGTATTTGATAAGACCATACTATAAGCTCGAAATGTAGGAGACAAATCACCATAAGTCACATAAACAAAGATTGGATATAAAGTCCTGGCAGTCCAACCATAACGAACAACTGGATGACGATCATGCTGTGGATAACGACGCCCTAAATTATCATCCTCTACTGACAATGTCACATTAGGAAAAGTANTTGGATATAAAGTCCTGGCAGTCCAACCATAACGAACAACTGGATGACGATCATGCTGTGGATAACGACGCCCTAAATTATCATCATCTACTGACAATGTCACATTAGGAAAAGTAATCGGCCCAGTACCTACAATCTCATTAGTACTAATAACATGTGCATCAATATGCTCAACGAACTGAGAAGTATTACCTGTATTGTCTGAGGTAGAAGGGACATCAATAGGGGGATGAGAACGAGGGCCACGAACATAAACTTGTCAAAGAAGAGAGACTGGTGACTCTGTACTGACAGGGACGAGTGGCTCTAGAGAAGGAGAGACTGATGACTCTGTACTGATAGTGACCAATGACTCTGGCTCCTGAGGTAACGAAAAATCAAAGGGAGTATCATCAACTAGAGAGGCAAACACATGACTGAAAGAAAAATAAGGAATGTGTTCAAGAAAGATAACATCTAGACTGTTATACATACGACGCCTAATAGGATCATAACACTGATACCCCTAGACTGATGACAATAGCCTACAAAGACACATGAATCGCTTTATCATCAAGTTTATGGTGAGTAGGAGACCGATCTTGAACAAAACATGTACTGCCAAAAACAGGAGGAGGGACCGAAAAAAGTGTCTGCTCAAGAAATAAGATCTGTAAAGGAGCCTTATGCTGAAGAACACGACTTGGTATATGATTACACAGAAAAGTAGAAGTCAAAACAACAAAATGTCAATAAAATTTTGGTACCCCCATACCTCTAAGCATACAACGTACCATCCCNTCTGTAAAGGAGCCTTATGCTGAAGAACACGACTTGGTATATGATTACACAGAAAAGTAAAAGTCAAAACAATAAAATGTCAATAAAATTTTGGTACCCCCATACCTCTAAGCATACAACGTACCATCCCTATTAGACTCCTATTTTCTCTTTTTTAGCAACTCTATTTTGCTAAGGAGTATATGCACAAGTGAGCTGCTGAAGGATACCCTGAGAGGAAAGGTAAGACATTAAAGCATCGAACACATATTCTTTGGCATTATTCGAACGAAGAGCACAAACAATGACAATAAATTGTGTGTTAATTATCTAAAGAAACTGTGTTATGACAAAGAGTACATCAGACTTCCTATGCAAAAGGTAGACCCAAGTACAATGGGTATGATCATCTATAAATGTCATATAGTATCGAGCAATAGACAAAACAGTAACAGGAGAAGGTCCCCAAATATCAGAGTGTATTAGGTCAAATGACTTAGGTGGCTGGTGCATGCGAGAAATATAACTGGTCCAAACATGTTTCGATAGGGAACATATAACCCAGTCAAGTTTACCACCAACACAAACATTGCTCAAAACAAGAAACAACAAAAATAAATATTTAAAATTTGTATTTCTAAAACGATCATGCCACAACTGAATAGTTTATGATGAAAAATCATAACAAAAAGTATTAGGCAAGATACTAGCATGCAAGCTAGAAACAGATAAAGACAAAGTAAGTGCAGGTGATAGAGGTGAAAGAACTAGTGAAATTAGAGGTAGATTGCCTAGATAATACAATTCATCTATCTCATGTCCCATGATAATAATCCTCTTAGTACTCAACTCTTACAAATAACACAAATCAGATAAAAACACAACCATACAATAAAAATCTCTAGCTAACTGGTGTATGGATAATAGATTCATGATCATTTTTGGCGCATGAAAAAATTGAATGTAATGTAAAGCCATCTGGGAGGTAGACTGTACCCCTACTAACAATAGGGGTATGTGTCCTATCTACTAGCTGAACCTGTGTATATAATTGCTCATCAAAAGTGGTGAAGTGATAAGCCTCACCTGTCATATGACTATTTGCACTCGAGTCTAACATCCAAATGGGAGACAGACTCGAGCAAGCATGAAACACACGAGGTATACCTGTAATAGTAGCAGTAATAGTAGTCATACCATGAGAAGTCAAGATGAATATAAGTATATCCAATTGGAAAATGATAGTATCCATATCACTCTGCTAAGGAGGAGCAGCAGCAGGAACAACGAAAGTAGGTGGTGGTACCTCAACAACAACAGCAGTACGGCTGTGAGGAGGCGATTTAAGCTCCGGATAAAGCTTCCAGCAAGTAGCCCAGAGATGGCCTGGTTCTCCACAATAATAACACCGATGAGAACCAGGAGGTACATTCCANATTCCAGCAAGTAGCTCGGAGATGGCCTGGTTCTCCACAATAATAACACCGATGAGAACCAGGAGGTACATTCCAAGTGGAAGTACTAACAGCAGAGGTCTCAAATCCCTCAGTAGTAGCCATAACAATAACAATACGTGGACACCCGTGACAGAAAAAAGCTCTAAGATAAATAGAGAGACAAAATAAAGGAGAATAATATACTTTCAGTCGAACAATAGCGACAAATAAAGAAGGTCCAGAAAGCTCCCAAATAATCAGATCACGATACCCAAAAATTCAATAAATATAAATAATTGATCTATTGCATCAAGAGAAGATCAACAGAGAGAGGATCCGCTCCCTCCTAAAAAAGTCCTAAATACTGTAGCCTTGTAGCATTGTGACAAAGAGTGCGAATGATGAAATTACAACGAAAAATGCGATCTGACAATGGGCTAGGCAGTGACCCAGTAGTAGGCTAGCACTTAGGCTATCAGTTTTGGGCTTGTGGGTCTGCTGGTCTAGCTACAAGGTTAACGGGTTGGGTTTGGTTGGTGTATATGTCAGTGCTTGGTCAGATTGAGGGACGAGTATATGTTGGTGTGCACTGTCCAGGTGTCGGTATGGGTTTAATGTTTCCTGGGTAGAGGTATATATATTGAGGTTTGCTTGCTTGGATTGGTTTGGCTATGTGGCTGTGAGGGCCAAAGGTGATTTGTCGATGAGGTATATAAGGTGGTTTGTTGGTTTGTCGGTGTAGTGGTTGGACTGGTAGTAGTGATATTAGTGGGTAGTTTCTGCTACCGAGATGATGTTTCGATGCTGCTAGGGTATAAGTGTGGGCAGTTGGTGGCTTCTTGAAGTTGTTGTAAAGGATTGACCTAGATTGGTGTGGCCTGGGCAGTCGATGTAGATGGCATGGGTAGTAGGTGATCTGGGTTGTGGTTTTGTCGCTGGTTTGGTCGATTTCGTTGGGCAGCTGATAGCCAGGGTGGTTTCGGTAGTAGCTGATTTTGCTTGAAGACAGTTTGCCGGTGAGATAATCTCAGTGGAGGCTAGGTTAGGAAGAAGGTTAGGGTTTGGGGTAGGGTTAGGTCTGGCTCTGATACCAACTTGAAATATTTAGAAGAGAGAAAAGGGATACAAACTAAGTGTAGAGCCTCTGTATATATAGCTAATGACAATTACAGTAAGGGTAAAAAGGTAAAAAAAGAAAACTATAATAAACCCTAATAAACTAACCTGCAATATCTCCAACAAATTCTTGACTTGATCCTTTGTACTAAGCTTCCCATGCATATCCATCCATAGCACAAATGACATTCTAGGGATGGAATGAGGAAACCAAACTAATCTATGCCAAGGGACCTTATTGCCCGAGGTGTAAAATAACTTCCAAGCTGAGTGAGATGTGTAATGACCTTGTGGATTAAGAAGCCATTTAACTTTGTCTTCCAGTTGAGGATGGGAGAGGTCGGATGGCATAGAAGGATGAAGGCCTTGCCCCAACTAGGGCCATTGACAATGGTTTCTACCTTGACAGAGGATGGTAGATTTGAAAGTTCAATGATATTTTCAGGCCATTTGAGAAAAAAGTGGACCACTAAGGTGCCAATTATCATGCCACAAGTGTGTTGTTTTACCATCCCCAATAATGTGGAGGATTAATGGCCTAGCAACTTGCCTAAGCTTCAGAAGCTTCCTCCAATTCCAACAACAAACTTGGGGTGGTCTAACATCATAAAATGATTTCATTCTCAAATAGTTTACTCTGATCTTGTTAACATAAAGATTTGCCCTATCTGTCATTATTAACCAGATATACCTCAACATTAAAGCCTTGTTCCAACTATGAAGATCTTTTAATCGAAGGCCACCTTCTTTTTTAGACTTGATTACAATCTCCCATGCAACCTTAGAAGTTCCTATCTTTTGCTCATTTCCATTCCAAAGAAAGGATCTTAGAAGCTGCTCAATTCTTTTCAAGACACTCTTGGAGGGAATAAGATGGCATAACTAGTAACTTTGCATGTTACTTAAAACAGATCTTACATGTTGCAGTCTACTTGCATAAGAGAGAAATCTGTTAGTCCAGGTTTTTATTCTAGCCACAGTTTAATCCACAAGAGTTGCACAATACCTTGTTCTCAATTTAGTTGCAATGAGTGGGATATCCAAATACTTGACAAGTAATTGCCCCAATTGAACCTTCTTCTGTCCAGAACTCCAATTGGAGATTGTATAAGTGAAAACACAAAGTGGAATTTTGGTTTGTGAAACCTATGTGAGCTCCATACTAGACTAGCATTTATGGAGAATTAAAGGTCTACTCATAAGGATCCATGGAGTCATTTTAAGAACTTTGTTGCATTCAAGCGTAGAAGAGAATCTAAAGAAGAAGAATCCTTTGCCATTAGCCAAGAACTCTATTAATCCTTGTTTATCCCAAAGCTTGTGAGAAATACCATTCACCACAGAATAAGGGAGTTTCTTCTCAACAAAGTATTCAACAAATGAATTTTTTCAAAGGTAAATTACACTAATAGTCCCTGAAGTTTGTCAGTTGTTACACTTTGGTCCTTAAAATTTTAATTTCTTCAATTTAGTACTCAATGTTCACATGTAGACCTATTGTAGTCATTTTCCCTAACGGTCGTTAATATTAGTGACAAAAAATGATCACGTGCATGCTTTTAAGAATAATTTGGTCATTTTGACATGTTAAAAAATGAAGAAATAGAAGACATGCTCTCTTAATCTGCTAAATCTTCTCTCCCCACCCTTTCTCTGTCACAACTGGCGAACAGCCATGGCACCCACCCACACCACACCGCCTCCATGCTTCTAACAAGACCATCTCTTTCTCTCTCGTCGAGTTTGCCTCTTCAAGGTGACCATGCCGAAGATCTAGAAGATTCTCCTCCAAACTCTCCCAATCATTCCACTCTCAAGGTATGGACAATCTATTTCTCTTTCTCTCTCCGTCTCTCTCTCTCTCTCTCTCTCTTAAGTCCACCAACACAAACCTTCTTGTGCCTCCTCCACCGTCACCCTCTGTTGCAACTCGGAATCACTCCTCCAAACCCACCAAACACCAATCAACTAGTCTCACTATTTTTTCGCCAAGCAAACTCCCAACATCTCCTATACCCATCTCTATCTCTCTCTCTCTCTTTCTCCCTCTCCATTGCTCTGCTTCTTACTCTCGCGAATACACCACCACTCCACCTGCCTCCACGAAATGCTCTCTCTAATTCTCTCCTCCATCGATTTCTCTTTGTTTTATTTTTTAATTGTCATATATAGTTTAGTTTTTCATTGGATTGAATTATGGGTTTGTAATGGGTTGAAGTGAAATTCTATGGCTGATTGACTGAAGTGGCATCATGGTGGCAGTGTAGAGAGGTGGTGGGTGTAAATTTGTGGCAATGGAAGAGACATTGTGGGTTACCTTTTTGTGGTTTATTTGGATTTTGAATTGACTGAATTAATTGGGTTAAATCATGTGTTGACTATGTGCTGAATTGAGATTTTACATCTATTTTTTATTTTTATTTTTAGTCTGATTTTGATTTCAATTCAGGTTTGAATTTGTAAATTTAATTTTGATTTGTTTGAGATTTTTTTCTATTGAATGGTGATTAGGTTGAATTGTGGGTTTTGAATTGCTGATTTTCGTTGCATTGGTAGAAGAGGTGATGACGCAAAGTTGTTTGATTTTATGTAGTGACTCTATTTTTTTTTTTCCTGTTGATAGAAACAGTGTGTGTTGTTTAGAGAGAGAGAAAGAGAGAGAGAGCAGTTGGATTTTATGTATTGTTTAGAAAGAGAAAGAATTGGGTGTTGTTTATTTGCTAAAAGAATTGGGTGTTGTGTATTTGCCGTGTGCTCTGTTTTAAATATTTGTTGTGTAAGAAAGAGAGAAAAGAAACAACAAAAATTGATGACGTGTTTGGCTAGATGCATAATGATTTCTAAACTTGGAATAAAGATGTTTAGATAATGACGGAATTACCTTAATAGTTGTCATGTGCCTAACATGTGTTGGTTTTCCATCAGTAATTTAGATGATAGTTAGGACTAAGAACCATATTGCTTCAATGTGTTAACATGGAGGATGAAATTGA
>CAUOFW020003281.1:47913-58379 GCA_963454935.2 Ilex paraguariensis
CATGTATATGTGTATAAGAGGCACCCTCCATTCCCCCCCCCCCTCCCCCAGCTGGTCCCGGATTGCCTTTTGCTGCACCATCTACATTCATTTTCAAAGTCTCAGCTGATGGACACTCCCAAGCCACCCAAGTAGCTCTAACTTTCATTACATAAGGCAAAGATATACCCAATGCTGTCAAAAAACCCCTTTCTTTAACTCCATCCCTTACCTTTGGCTTAATATTAAACACCTGAAATCTCAAAAGATTACAAATAATAAGAAAAATGGAATATGAATTTTTAAAACCTTCGTCAGCTCTCCTTCGACATCTTTCTTTCCAAATCTGCCAAAATATCAACGAGGCAAAACTTCTTATCAAGGCACAACCAACAGATTTCCTTCTAAACAATTTACAAATCCTCATCATTCTTACTAAAGGCCTCTCCTTCTCCACAAACTGGAAACCAGCCAATCTGCCCCAAATCGATTTTACATAAACACAGTCCACAAAAATATGATTGGCACACTCCTCTTCCATCAAGCACATATAACATCTACTCACTATATTCACTCCACATCATTTGACTCTTGAATCTAACGGTAAAGCCTACTTCAACAATTTCCATCCCACAAACTATGCACTTGGAGCTGTATTCAAATTCCAAATGGTTTTAGCCATCACATTCCTCTCACCCTGACATCTACTCATTTGCCATGCTGATTTAACAGAAAAACACCTAGATTTAGAATTTTTCCAAACCAATTTATCATCCAAAGCAGAAAGCTTAAGCCCGGCATTCAAAATTTCATCTCAGTTCCACATTCAACAAATGCTCTACCTGGGTCAGCTGCCAATTAAAATCAACCACCAAATCACACACTTTAGGAAAAAACTGTGGCACACTCCCAATTCTATGCAGCAAAGGTCTATCTCCCAACCATACATCACACCAAAAATCTGTCTTTGCCCCATTACCAATCAAAATTCTAGACTACATCACCACCTTTTCAAAATATGGTTTCAAAAATTCAAGACATTTAAAGTGACTCTTCCCCAGACATCTCAATACATGTTTACCCCTCAAAAAACTTTGTAGAGAATACTTGAGCCCATAGTGAGGACCCCTATAAAAGATTCCACACCTGTTTCATTCGAAAAACCTCCTGCAATTCCTCAAACTTTCTCAACCCCAAACCCCTTCAGCTTTGGGCATAGTAATTTTCTTCCATGACACCCAAAGTCTCTTTCTAACATCCAACTTACCAGACCATATAAAACCTGCCATCATAACATTCAGTCTGCCCAATATAGCTTTAGGTAAATTCTGACAAGCTAGAAGATGTATTGGAACAGAGCTCAAAACTAACTACACCATTAATACTCTACCAATATTCGACAACACTTTCAAATACCAACCTTCAATTTTGTTTCTAAATTTTATTAAGATCTCCTCAAAATATCTAATCCTCGATCTACCCCTAATAATAGGACACCCAAGGTATGTAAAAAGACAACATCTTACCAGAATACCAGCCATGGAGGACAACTCCTGCCTCCTATTTCCAGAAATAGACTTTGAACAAAACATTGAACTCTTGGCCATACTAATTCTCTGACCAGAACAAGATTCATATGATTCCAAAAACTTCATTAAATTCTTCAATGACTGCTTGTATTCCTTTGGAAAAACTAAGGTATCATCCGCAAACCTGTAAAAAGAAGTTCAAAAATACTTAATGAAGTGTCCAATCTCAACTTAATAAAACTTTGTATCCCAATTATTTGAAATTGGAATTCTACTCTCTGATTCATGTGTTCTGCTAGAGCACGAGTAATTATATCTATGTTAACTACTGTCATAGACTGTTTCTCTTATCCACTGCTGCTGAATTCTTTCAGCATGTGGACTTTTAATTTAGCATTTCAGCTACGTCCCCAGTTAGGTTACTTATTCAAAACTCTTGGAATTTTAAAATTCGATATCAGCTGGACTCCTACTTACTTCAATTAATTTGCCGCTGCTCATCTGCACCAACGTACATTGTTTCACTGGTGGATTTCTTCTGGACTCTTATCCACTTCATAGCTGTTTTAAACTCTTGACTCTTATACCATAATTTCCAATTAGGAAATATGTCTTTATGTCTAGTTTCTTTGATGATTTGTTTTATTTCTGGTAATGGGCAAGTTATNGTTTACAAATCCTCATCATTCTTACTAAAGGCCTCTCCTTCTCCACAAAATGGAAACCAGCCAATCTGCCCCAAATCGATTTTACATAAACACAGTCCACAAAAATATGATTGGCACAATCCTCTTCCATCAAGCACATATAACATCTACTCACTATATTCACTCCACATCATTTGACTCTTGAATCTAACGGTAAAGCCAGCTTCAACAATTTCCATCCCACAAACTATGCACTTGGAGCTGTATTCAAATTCCAAATGGTTTTAGCCATCACATTCCTCTCACCCTGACATCTACTCATTTGCCATGCTGATTTAACAGAAAAACACCTAGATTTAGAATTTTTCCAAACCAATTTATCATCCAAAGCAGAAAGCTTAAGCCCGGCATTCAAAATTTCATCTCAGTTCCACATTCAACAAATGCTCTACCTGGGTCAGCTGCCAATTAAAATCAACCACCAAATCACACACTTTAGGAAAAAACTGTGGCACACTCCCAATTCTATGCAGCAAAGGTCTATCTCCCAACCATACATCACACCAAAAATCTGTCTTTGCCCCATTACCAATCAAAATTCTAGACTGCATCACCACCTTTTCAAAATATGGTTTCAAAAATTCAAGACATTTAAAGTGACTCTTCCCCAGACATCTCAATACATGTTTACCCCTCAAAAAACTTTGTAGAGAATACTTGAGCCCATAGTGAGGACCCCTATAAAAGATTCCACACCTGTTTCATTCGAAAAACCTCCTGCAATTCCTCAAACTTTCTCAACCCCAAACCCCTTCAGCTTTGGGCATAGTAATTTTCTTCCATGACACCCAAAGTCTCTTTCTAACATCCAACTTACCAGACCATATAAAACCTGCCATCATAACATTCAGTCTGCCCAATATAGCTTTAGGTAAATTCTGACAAGCTAGAAGATGTATTGGAACAGAGCTCAAAACTAACTACACCATTAATACTCTGCCAATATTCGACAACACTTTCAAATACCAACCTTCAATTTTGTTTCTAAATTTTATTAAGATCTCCTCAAAATATCTAATCCTCGATCTACCCCTAATAATAGGACACCCAAGGTATGTAAAAAGACAACATCTTACCAGAATACCAGCCATGGAGGACAACTCCTGCCTCCTATTTCCAGAAATAGACTTTGAACAAAACATTGAACTCTTGGCCATACTAATTCTCTGACCAGAACAAGATTCATATGATTCCAAAAACTTCATTAAATTCTTCAATGACTGCTTGTATCCCTTTGGAAAAACTAAGGTATCATCCGCAAACCTGTAAAAAGAAGTTCAAAAATACTTAATGAAGTGTCCCATCTCAACTTAACAAAACTTTGTATCCCAATTATTTTAAATTGGCATTCTACTCTCTGATTCATGTGTTCTGCTAGAGCACGAGTAATTATATCTATGTTAACTACTGTCATAGACTGTTTCTCTTATCCACTGCTGCTGAATTCTTTCAGCATGTGGACTTTTAATTTAGCATTTCAGCTACGTCCCCAGTTAGGTTACTTATTCAAAACTCTTGGAATTTTAAAATTCGATATCAGCTGGACTCCTACTTACTTCAATTAATTTGCCGCTGCTCATCTGCACCAACGTACATTGTTTCACTGGTGGATTTCTTCTGGACTCTTATCCACTTCATAGCTGTTTTAAACTCTTGACTCTTATACCATAATTTCCAATTAGGAAATATGTCTTTATGTCTAGTTTCTTTGATGATTTGTTTTATTTCTGGTAATGGGCAAGTTATGCATTTTGGTGATTTTATTGAAACATTAATATAAATTAAGGTTTCAATTCTATGCATGCATGCATGAAACCTTATTACCCGTTCAAGAATCCACATCGGACATAGAGTATTCTTTGCCCGTGGAGATTTCTTGAATTGTCCAATTTCAAACAGTTTGGGAATGCACTACTTTATATTATATTTAATATCTCTTCGCTCAATTTGTTACATCTCTTGGATATTCTGTGTGGCAGATCCCATTGTTTTTTGTGTACATACTAGACAGGTGTAGCAACGACACCTAGTCTATGTCATGTACTTGGAGAACTTTGGGGAGATGCTACCGGATTTCCATTAGAGATGTATGAAGTGGTAAGAGATGCTTCCTATGATATAGAATGTGCATTCCTAAATGGGATAGGACCACCTACCAAAATAGGAAGGAGTTGACGACATAGTTTGCATGATGCTTCATACATGACATTGATAAATATGTGATTTTGTAGGCTATCAATTATGGACAAGAGTTGGATGAAAATTAGGCGTAGGTTGGATTCGAAATACATTGATGAGGTCAAATATTTTGTCCATTTTGCCATGGAATGTTCGAGTTGAGATAGAAAAATTTGATGTCCATGTAGGAATTGCATGAATGCAGAATGACATGATGATAAGATTGTGAAAAATTATTTGTACGTTAAAGGGATCATGACCTCTTACACGATGTGGGTACACCATGGGGAACCTGTTCCTATGAATATCACTCAATTCTTTGAAGATGATGATGATGATGATGATAGTGTCGAGGATCATATGACCGACAGCGAAGATGATGATCGAGAAGAAATACCAGAAATGTTGGAAGATGTTGGTAGGGGAATGTTCATGTATAATGATTTAGGGGGTGTTCATGCTAGAGAAACATGTGAGGGTGTTGATAGTGAGGAAGTTTAAACTTTTGAAAAATTACTGAAAGATGCTCAATGTGTTTTGTATCCTGGTTGCAAAAAATATACCCTATTGTCGTTATTGGTTAAGTTGCTTCATTTGAAGGTATTGAACAAGTGGAACAATAAATTATTAACATTGTTGTTAGAGCTATTGGTAGACCTTTTACCTAAAGGTCATATTCTTCCAACGTCTGTCTATGATGCTAAAAAATTCTTATGAGCTTTGGGATTGGGATACATGTCTATTCATGCATGTAGATACAATTGTATGCTATTTTGGTAGGAGAATGAAAAATTGGATAATTGTACAGTATGTGGGAAGTCAATATATCAGCTCAATGATTGTAAGGGTAAGAAGATACCTCATAAGATCTTGGAATACTTTCCATTGAAACCGAGGTTACAAAGATTGTTTATGTTGAGGAAGACGACTATAGATATGAGGTGGCACCAAGAGAAACGAGTGGATGATGAAAATTATTCAAGGCATCCTGGTGATTCTGAAGAATGGAAAGATTTTGATAAGCAATATCCTGATTTCGCTTAGGACGCTCGTAATGTTAGGCTTGGATTGACCACTAATGGTTTTAACCTTTTTGGGAACATGAACAACTCTTACAGTATGTGGCCTGTGATCTTGATGTCTTACAATATGCCTCCCTGAAATGTGTAAGTGATCCATTCTTCATGATGTATTTGCTTATTCCAGGAACATAGGCACCCGGGAAGGATATTGACGTATACTTGCGCCCGTTAATTGATAAGTTGAAAGAATTGTGAGAAGGTGTTGTTGTTGGTTTTTTTTTATGGAGTCTAGTTTGTATATGTGATCCGGATGATGATCCGACCCGAAGTAATGTTGTGTGATTTTTTAATGGAAAATTTTTTTGGGCCCGTTATACAGCCCAGTGCGTAGGACATATAAACTCTGTTGTTTTGGTAATTAGGGTTAATCGTGGATTGTACAGCCACTCTCTGTATTCAACTCTCTCAATAGTGAAATCCCTGCAGCTTCGTGGACGTAGGCAAATTGCCGAACCACGTAAAATCTGTGTCTTGTTCTTTCTTGTTTCTTATTGCTTTATATTCTTGATTTGTTCTTCGATTGTGTGTATTTGTTAGTGGATTTAAATCGTGTTAAATCACAACAGTTGTAACGTTTGATGCATGTAGCAAACATACATTTCAAATGCGTGCAATTATTATGTGGACCATAAATGATTTTCCTACTTATGGTAACCTATCTGGATAGAGTACAAAAGGTTACAAGGCATGCCCCATTTATAATTTTGATGCATTATCACATCCATTAAGAAGCAAAATAGGCTATACAGGCCATCGTTGTTACTTGCCGCAAGATCACAGTTGGCGACGAAGTAAGTTATTTAATGGTAAGATTGAGAAACAAACAAAACTTTGTGAGTTATCGGGACAAGAGATTTTAGATCAATTGGAGTGTCTACCAAATGTGCAATTCGGGAAACATCCAAACAATCGAAAACAAAAGCGGTCATCTGAGGAACTTAATTGGACAAAGAAGAGCATTTTTTTGAGTTACCGTATTGGCATGTGCTTAAGATTCGACACAGTCTTGATGTCATGCACATAGAGAAGAATATATGTGATAGTTTGCTTGGCAAGTTGTTGAGTATTGATGGCAAGAATAAGGACACAGATAAAGCTCGACTTGATTTGGAGGACCTAAATATCAGAAAAGATTTGCACCTCCAAAAGAATAGGGAGTCATATATAAAACCAACTGCGTGGTACACTTTGTCTCCAAAAGAAAGACAAGGATTTTGTGAATTTTTGAAATCAGTTAAGTATCCGGATGGATATGCAGCAAATATATTGAGGTCTGTGAACACGAAGGATGGTAAGGTATCAGGCTTGAAAAGCCATGGTTGTCATGTTCTTCTACAACAACTTATTTCATTTTGAATTCGTGGTAACTTGGACAAGGAAATTTGTACTACTTTGTTTGAATTGGGAAATTTTTTTCAACACCTCTGTGCAAAGACATTGATGGTAAAAGACTTGGATGCATTACAAGATAACATAATACTTATTATTTGTAAATTAGAAAAGATATTTGTATCAGCATTCTTCGATGTTATGGTGCATTTAGCAGTTCACTTGTCAAGGGAAGCCAAAATTGCTGGACAAGTGTAGTATCGGTAGATTTACCCAGTGGAAAGGTAATATTTTGAATTGTTATTAGCTTCTCATTTGGTTTTGTTATTATTTCCTTATATGTTTTGTGATTTACTGAAGGTATCTCAAAACTTTAAAAGGATATGTTCGTAATCAAGCTCGTCCAGAAGGTTCATTTGCGAAGGCTTATATTGTCAAAGAACGTCTTACCCTTCGCTTGATGGATCTTACTGGTATCGAAACAGTTTTTAATTGCGAGGAACGAAATGCAGATCGAGTTGAAAATGTGCATGGGTTAGCTGTGTTCACCCAAAATGTCCATCCTTTTGGACAAATTACAAAGAGTAACTGAGGTCTCTCAACAAGAATGAGAGATGGCTTATTGGTTTGTCCTACATAATAATCTCGAACTGGATCCGTATCTAGAGTATGTGTATGTTAAATATACATATTTGTGAGCATTCTTATTGTACTTTTTAATTGTTTAAAATATGTTATATGTCAAATTTAGGTTTTATATGTAGAGAACACAAAAATATATTAGAGTTGAAAAGAAATGGTGACATCACTCAGCGCCACCAAGCAAAATTTCCTAAGTGGTTTGCAAAACGTGTAAGCTATACAAATTTAGATTATAAGCATTATTTGCATTAGTTTGTAAAACCATAAAAACTTTTATATGCATGTGTGAAGATGAATCAGTTACGAGGCGAAGGGTCACATGAAGCAACTGATGAATTGTGGTCACTAGCAAACGATCCTAATGTGACAATAAAATTTTACTCTGGGGCAATATGGTGTCCGGTTCCACACTAAAGAGCGTGACAATTGTCGAAAAACCCAAAACACTGGGGTAGTTGTAGAAGAAGAACATGATAACAAAACAATAATCTTCTATAGATACNTACCCAGTGGAAAGGTAATATTTTGAATTGTTATTAGCTTCTCATTTGGTTTTGTTATTATTTCCTTATATGTTTTGTGATTTACTGAAGGTATCTCAAAATTTTAAAAGGATATGTTCGTAATCAAGCTCGTCCAGAAGGTTCATTTGCGAAGGCTTATATTGTCAAAGAACGTCTTACCCTTCGCTTGATGGATCTTACTGGTATCGAAACAGTTTTTAATTGCGAGGAACGAAATGCAGATCGAGTTGAAAATGTGCATGGGTTAGCTGTGTTCACCCAAAATGTCCATCCTTTTGGACAAATTACAAAGAGCAACTGAGGTCTCTCAACAAGAATGAGAGATGGCTTATTGGTTTGTCCTACATAATAATCTCGAACTGGATCCGTATCTAGAGTATGTGTATGTTAAATATACATATTTGTGAGCATTCTTATTGTACTTTTTAATTGTTTAAAATATGTTATATGTCAAATTTAGGTTTTATATGTAGAGAACACAAAAATATATTAGAGTTGAAAAGAAATGGTGACATCACTCAGCGCCACCCAGCAAAATTTCCTAAGTGGTTTGCAAAACGTGTAAGCTATACAAATTTAGATTATAAGCATTATTTGCATTAGTTTGTAAAACCATAAAAACTTTTATATGCATGTGTGTAGATGAATCAGTTACGAGGCGAAGGGTCACATGAAGCAACTGATGAATTGTGGTCACTAGCAAACGGTCCTAATGTGACAATAAAATTTTACTCTGGGGCAATATGGTATCCGGTTCCACACTAAAAAGCGTGACAATTGTCGAAAAAGCCAAAACAGTGGGGTAGTTGTAGAAGAAGAACATGATAACAAAACAATAATCTTCTATAGATACTTAAATAAGGTGTGAGAAATGAGTTACATATTTGACCATAGTATGTTTTTGTTTCAATGTGAATGGTTCAACCTTGGTAGTGGGAAAATAGTGCAGGTTGATTCTCATTTTACAAGCGTTAATGTGAAAAGTAGATGGTATCAAAATGACCCTTTTGTCCTACCTGATCAAGTGAAACAAGTATTTTATGTTAATGATACAAAATTGGGTAGGGATTGACAATTTGTGCAACACATACATCATCGAGGAATATGAGATGTTCTTGAGTCAGAAGGTATAGGAATTAGTGAAAATAAATCGTATGTTCCAAGTGACGCATTCCAATAGGATGAATCAACAGTGGCTGCTCCTGTAGTGGTCGAAGATAACGAAATAAGTCAATTTCATAGGACTGATCTTGATATGGAAATCATTTCTCGAGACTGGATTATCCAGTAGAGAAGCAGAGAAGATAATAACATTGATGATTTCATATGTGATGACAATAATAAGGCACAAGTGGAGTGTGTTGATTCAGAAGAAGATGATGGTGTGCATTCCCATTTTGATTTTGATGAAGAGTCAGATATGTAGATGAATTATTAAGATATTTTCACGGTAATTAATAAATTATGACTTATATAATTGGTATACTTGGATGTTGTCGATATAATTTATATATTTCTATATGTCAGGTGTTTTATATATATGGGACCAGGTCGCCGAGCTACCACAACAGCTTATAAGGTTGCATCCTTTGATGCACCTACTAAGGGTGCATCCTTGATTACACATGTTAGGGTTGTATCATTTGATGCACATACATCACAGCTTGTTGCAGACACTGACGGTAGCAGTATAGGTTTGATGCATACTTTATTTTCTAAACATATTTTTCTTAATATGGTGGACTAATATCTATTATTAATGTTTGTGCGGCTTCTACCTCCAAGAAAAGAGGTCGAGGATCGTCTAGAGGGAAAAATGATGAGTGTCTTCGTGCAGCTCACGGCTTGCTTGATGTTTTGGTTCCTGATGGAATCGGCGTTCCAGTGGGTGTACATTCTTCGAAGGTGATGACAGAGATTGGCTCCCTGGCGAGGACATTTGCTCATATTAGAAATATGCACAAATGGAAGCAAATAACAAAAGAGGAAAAGACACCACTCATTGCATGGTTCTTGGTTAGTGGATATATTTGTTTGGTTTAACATTAAAGAGTATCGTGAAAAAGTTAGTGTTAGGAAGGTCATCGACAAAAAATTTGTTGCAAGGTAAAGGGATCACCAACATTATATGCATATGCACTACAAAGACTTGGTTGAGTCCGGTGTTGACCCAAAGAGCAAGCCATATGGTGATGTGAGTCAGGAGGATTGAGAGTACATAATTGAAACACTTTACAAAGATCCAAAATTTCAGGTAACTTTTATAAACTATGCAAATTAATATCTAATTTTTATTCCCAATTGTGTACTAATTATATTCTTTGTATATAGACAAAATCTAAGAAAAATGTGAAAAACTGTGCCAAATTGCCATACAATCACTCGATGGATTCAAAGTCCTTTCAATCTGCCTTATATGAAAGGGTGTTATACTTTAGCATTTGCTTCCTAAATTTTAATATATAGGAAATTCATAAATTTGAATATTGATATTTT